>SJYT01040086.1:426775-476026 GCA_006410635.1 Cephalophus harveyi
CATCCCTTCATTCTTTCTTGAGTTATTTTCCTACTGTTCTCCAGTAGCATATTGGGCACCTACTGACCTGGGGAGTTCCTCTTTTAGTATCCTATCATTTTGCCTTTTCATACTGTTCATGAGGTCCTCAAGGCAAGAATACTGAAGTGGTTTGCCATTCCCTTCTCCAGTGGACCACATTCTGTCAGACCTCTCCACAATGACCCGCCCGTCTTGGGTTGCTCTGCAGGCATGGCTTAATTTCATTGAGTTAAACAAGGCTGTGGTCCTAGTGTTATTAGATTGACTAGTTTTCTGTGATTATGGTTTCAGTGTGTCTGCCATCTGATGCCCTCTTGCAACACCTACCATCTTACTTGGGTTTCTCTTACCTTAGGCGTGGGTTATCTCTTCACAGCAGCTCCAGTAAAGCACAGCCACTGCTCCTTACTTTGGATGAGGGTTATCTCCTCACCACCACTCTTTCTGACCTTCAACGTTTGATAGCTCCTGTAGGCCCTCTTGCGCTCACACAGCCACCGCTCATTGGACATCGGGTGGCTCCTCCCAGCTGCCACCCCTGGCCTTGGGAGCGGGGTAACTCCTCCCGGCTGCTGCAACAGTTGAAAGAGAAGTCATTTTCCTTTATTGGGACTCATACTTCACAACTTGTCATCAGCCAACATTAATTGATCTATTAGATACAGGGTATCCTACCAGAGGTTTATCTCAGACCAATTGGACGTTCTTTTTTTGTCCTCAGAGCACTAAACTGGAGACTTCATTCCAACTCCTAGTCAGCTACTTTCTCCACATAAACCTCTGCCTCATCTTCTACCAAATGGACGTAGTAATTTGTACACAGGAAATTCCCAATAAGATATACACGGAGCACTCAAAATTGGATTATTTAAGGAATGTACTTTACAAAAAGACCGTTTATAAAGACATGAATATGAGGCAGCCTCCTGGAATAATACACTAACCCAGGGATTGCTTGGAGGCACAAAGGGACAAAGAGGGGGAGAAGTTACCAGAAGCTGGAAAGAGAGACATACTTGTAAGGTTGGCAGCCCAGAAAGAAGCAGTGTACCTTTGGGACACAGCCAACTCAAGATAACTTCACAGGGCAGGAAACAGGGGCATAAGGACCTGATCTCCTTGACTGCTTCCCTCTGATTTTTTTTCAGGGCTTCCATTAATGGAACCCCAAGATAGCTAGAGGGCATGTGAGGTACAAATTGGTGCAGTGCACAAGTTGGGCTCCCCAGGTAGAGTGTAGAAGGATGGAGAGGGGCTCAAATAGAAGCCACCAGAACACAGCACCTGCTCTACTTGCATGCAAATGTAATATGTCCATGGAGGGATAGATGTCCTGTAACACAGAGATGCCAAACTAGTAAAAAGTTATTAACTAGCTTGAGAATAAGAACAGTCACTATCCCTCTATATGCTATTTAGTGTGCCCCCCCAAAAGGGGTGAGAGTGATATAAAAGAAGAGGTAGAATAAGATCTACTTTTCTCCTCTTCAAATTGAATGATAAGGAGCTGGGTTTCAAGGCAGTAAACCTGAGTGAAAATCTTGGTTTGAACGTGTATCTACCAACTACCAGATGAGTCATAACAATGATTCCTCTCTCTGCCTCTGTGCCCTTGTCTGTACTACAAGGCCATAATGTCCACCTAACAGTGTGCTATGAGATTTTAAGGTGATAAAAAGGTAAACTCATAATGCCTGGTACATGATAGGTGTTTAAGAAATATATTATGATGTGAATGAATTAATGATTACCAGTATCCCTCTAGCTCTTGGGTGATAGGAGTGTGATTCACTAGACTGATTACCAAGTTCTGAGAAAGGACATCTAAAGGAGGAAATAAGCTGAGGAAAAATCTAAGTCAGGACAGGTGGTTGGGGAAGGGAACTGTGACTGCAAGCTCTGCCAAAAGAAGGGTTCTGAATGGAGGTAATACATCTAAAAACTTTATCTCTCTTCATACAGACTTCAGCAAGTTGTGGCAGCCTCTAGTAAGTGAAATTTGAATATAAGCTAGAAACTTTGATAGAATGTCCAATTTGTCAAAGTAGGATTCTTCTGGCAATACATTAGAAAAATTACTGTGAAATTACCTTTCTTGGTCAGTTTCCATATATGGCTAGATACCTGATAATTAGTTATTATGAAAATTTCATTTAGGGTTAAAAGTAATATTTTAAAAATTAAGAACTTGAAGGAAGGAAGTTGACACTTGTTAAGTATCTTTGGATTCAACCAGTGCACATAACAAAGGTCCCAATCTTTACTTAGGGAAAGTAGGCAATAAACAAGAGCTTAGGGAAACAGACAGTAAACAAGAAACATATAAAAATTAAATTATTATTATGGCTTGAATTGTGGCTTCCAAAAGGTTATGTTCAAGATCTAACTCCTAGTACCTGTGAATATGACCTTATTTGGAAACAAGATCTCAGCAGATTTAATCATTCTAGCTAAGGTGATATCATCAGGATGGGCCTTCATCTTAGGACTAGTGTCCTTATAAAAAGAGGGAAATTTTGACACCTGCAAGCAAAAAATAGCCAAATAAAGACAGAGGCAGAGACTGGAATTATGCTGCCACAACACAAGTATTGCCAAAGATTGCTGGTTTTCTTCAGAAAGTAGGAGAGAGGTATGGGTCAAAATCTTCCTCAAAGACACCAAAAGGAGTCAACCCTGCCCACATCTAAGTTTGGACTTCTAGTCTCCAGAACTGTGAAGGATAGTTGCCGTACAATATTATACATGTTACGAGAGTACAATACAGTGATTCACAATTTTAAAAGGTTTTACTCTATTTATAGTTATTACAAAATATTGTAATAGTGACATCACTTCATGCAAATAGATGGGGGGTGGAAATGGGAACAGTGATAGGCTTTATTTTCTTGGGCTCCAAAATCACTATGAACAATTGCTGCAGCCATGAAATTAAAAGATGCTTACTCATTGGACAGAAAGCTATGAGAACACTAGACATTGTATTAAAAAAAAAAAAAAAAGACATCAGTTTGTAGGCATCAGCTTGCCTACAAAGATCCTTACGGTCAAAAGTATAGTTTTTCCAGTAGTTATGTACAGATCTGAGAATTGGACCATAAGGAAAGCTGAACACTGAAGAATTGATGCTTTCAAACTGTGGTGCTGGAGAAGACTCTTGAGAGTCCCTTGGACAGCAAGGAGATCAAACAAGTCAATCCTAAAGGAAATCAACCCTGAATATTCATTGGAAGGACTGATGCTGAAGCTGAAGCTCAAATATATTGGCCACCTGATACAAAGAGCTGACTCATTGGGAAAGACCCTAATGCACAGAAAGATTGAGGGTGGGAGAAGAGGGTGACAGAGGATAAGATGGTTGAATGAAATTATTGACTCAAAGGATGTGAGTTTGAACAAACTCCAGAAGACAGTGAAGGATAGGGAAGTCTGTCATGCTGCAGACCATAGGGTCACAGAGTCAGATACAACTGAGCGACTGAACAACAACAACAAAATATTGGCGATATTTCTCGTGTTGTACAATATATACTGATAGCTTCAGTTCAGTTCAGTTGCTCAGTCATGTCTGACTCTTTGCGACCCCATGGACCACAGCACACCAGGCCTCCCTGTCCGTCACCAACTCCCAGAGTTTACCCAAACCCATGTCCATTGAGTTGGTGATGCCTTCCAACCATCTCATCCTCTGTCATCCCCTTCTCCTCCTGCTCTCAATCTTTCCCAGCATCAGGATCTTTTCAAATGACTGCTCTTCACATCAGGCAGCCAAAGTATTGGAGTGAGTTTCATCTTCAACATCAGTCCTTCCAATGAACACCCAGGACTGATCTGAGTGTTTAGGATAGATTGGTTGGATCTCCTTGCAGTCCAAGGGACCCTCAAGAATCTTTTCCAAAGCCATAGCTCAAAAGCATCAATTCTTCAGTGCTCAGCTTTCTTTATAGTCCAACTCTCCAGTAGTTATACATGACTACTGGCAAAAACATAGCCTTGACTAGATTATACACCTAATAGTTTGTACCCTTAATCTGCTACTCCTATATTGGCCTTCCTCCATCCCTCTCCCCACTAGTGGTAACCACTACCTTTTTCTCTATATTTGTGTCTGCTTCATTTTTGTTATATTCAGTAGTCTGTTGTACTTTTTTGGTTCCACTTATAAGTGATATTATAGTTTTTGTCTTTCTCTTTTGTACTTATTTTACTCAGCATAATGCCCTCCAAATCCATCCATGTTACTGCAAATGGCAAAATTTTATTTTTTTAATGGCTGAGTAGTGTTCCATTGTGGTATATGTATATTTCTTTATCCATTCTTCTGTTGATGGACATTTAGGCTACTCTCATATCTTAGCAATTGTGAAAAACGCTGCTATCATCTTTGGGATCTATGTATCTTTTCCCAGTAGTATTATTTTATTTTTTTTCATGTACGCCCAGAAGTGGAATTGCTGGATCATATGGTAGCTCTATTTTTAGTTTTTTGAGAAACCTCCATGCTGTTTTCCACAGTGCCTGCACCAATTTACATTCCCAACAATGTCGAGTGTTACCTTTCTCCGCAACCAATATTTGTTATTTCTGTTCTGTTTGATGATAACCATTCTAGTTGGTGTGAAGTGATATCTCATTGTGATTTTGATTTGCACTTATCTAATTATTAGCTGCAGTCCATGGAGTTGCAAAGAGTCAAACACATCTTAGAAACTGAACTGAATTGATGATTGGTGATGTTGAGCATCTTTGCATATGCATGTTAGCCATCTGCATTTCCTCTTTGGAAAAATGTCTATTCAGTTCATCTGCCATTTTTTGATCAGGTTGTTTTTGTTTTTGATGTTGAGTTGTGTGAGCTGTTTATATATGTTGGATATTAATCCCTTATCAGTCATCATCTCTTGCAAATATTTTCTCCCTTTCAGTAGATTGTCTTTTTGTTTTGTCAATGGTTTCCAGTGCTGTACAAAAGCTTTTAAGTATCATTAGGTCCCATTTGTTTGTTTTTGCTTTTATTTCCTCTACTTTAGAACACAGATCTGATTTTTTTTAATATATTGCTGTGATAAATTTTTGTTGTTTTTAGTTTGTAGTAATTTGTTATGACAGCCTGGGGAAGCTACTACATGTAGTATATTGAAAGATGGTAGGTGCTACAGAGAGAAGTAATATATAAAGCGTGATGAGAATAATGAAGAAGGAAGAAGGCAGGTGGGCAGGCAAGGCAGGTCTAAAGAAAGTAGGGCAGGCAGCTTGGGGAAAGTGAGACATAAGCAAAACTTGAAGGCGCGAGGTGAGCCAAGCAGAGATGGGAGATGACTATGCCAGGCAGGAAGCAGAAGTGGTGGAGGCCTTACGGTGGAGTGTGCCACATTTGAGGAAAACCAAGGAGGCCAATGTGACAGGATTATGAGCAACCAGAGGTGACCATGTGGTCAGATCATGGCACAGCCCTGTTGGCCATTGCCAGGGTTTATACTCTCACGTGGACTTGGGTCAGAAGCTGTGGGATGGTTCTGAGAGTAGCAGTCACATAGTCTGGAAGAGGACTGAAAATGCTCACTTTTCTGCTGCATTGAGAACAGATGGAAGCAATGGAAGGATAAAAGGAGGGAACCTGCTAGAGGCCACCACAGCAATTCAGCTAAGAACACTCCCTGTGCAGAGATCTTTGCCAGTTTCCCCAGCAAAACCCTGCTCATGAGGGGACAGAGCTGGTGTTCCCTGTCTGGTTCTCTCCTCAGCATCAATCACCCAGCAGGCCCATCATCCAAAGGTCTGGTTTCTAACCACAGACTTGACGTAAACTGGCTCTGAAACCTGGCAAGGAAAGAAGGGTTTCACTTTGCATGAACTCCTGGGTTTCATTGCCCTCAACTCTAATGTCTACCTCTTAGGGATATTGCAGAAATCATATGAAGGAACAACTATGGAAGCATTAAAAATCATAAAGCACTAGATAAATGCAAGTGGTTGGAAATAGTACTAATAATAGTCACCTCTCTTTACCCTGCAACCACCAGCCTATAAATACTGCTAAAATAACTTGTAAATGAATAGACTGATTTCTGTGAGGAGATGAAACTGGTGTACACATAACTGGGAATGATTTATCATTTGATAGAATTCATTTTTAAAAGATCAGTGACACCCTGTTGCCATAGGCCATATGTTGGGCTAGGAACATGGCCTTTTCATGCAGAACTGCACCTTCAGATGGGACGGTGGCTTACCAACATATTGTAACTTAACACATTGGATTCTTCTATAAGGCTATTTTTATTTTTAATGAAGACTAGTTTTGTCCTCAATGCTTGGGAGAGATGTCTTTGTTGAAGCTAAGTGAAGGATAGGTGTGAGGTCAGAGGACACCTGCTGGCAGACAGGTACTCACATGAATTGAGACCCTGAGAGCTGCCTACATCTCTGAAGGAAGAGGAACGAGGTTGGTTCAAACGAAGCTTGAAGCAAAGACCAGAGGAAAGGTGACAATGGGGAACAGGTTCACATCTGTCATATGTTTGTTCTAAGTCCTAAGTAAAACTGAAAAGGACACACAATTTGTCACACAGTCTTGAAACGCTTAGAGCACAAGTTGTTTTGCTTCAGGGTCCAAGTGAGCCTTGGCAACAGAGAGTAGAGGAGAGGAACATTTTCTTCCTTTCTGGGGAGAACAAAGCAATAATAGTCAGAGTCAATGACAGAAGAGCAGTAGCAATAGATACTGTGCTGGGCAATGAGAAAGCAGCAGCAGGGCCTGCTGGGTCAGGAGGGTGGCAGGGAAGCAGTATACCCTGAAGGGCTCCTCATGACTTCAAGTATCTGAAACCACTGAAACTCTGGAGCTGGAGAATAGGAGTAGACTGGTAACTGGGACCACTTTACGTTGTTGTGTTAGTCACTCAGCTGTGTCCGACTCTTCATGACCCCATGGACTGGGGCCCACCAGGCTTCTCTGTCCATGGGATTTTCCAAGCAGAAATACAGGAGTGGGTTGCCATTTCCTTCTACAGGGACCCCTTTGAGTTCAGTTCAGTTGAGTTGCTCAGTCGTGACCCCTTTAGGGTCTCATAAAATTCTCCAAGCCAGGCTTCAGCAGTACGTGAACCGTGAACTTCCTGATGTTCAAGCTGGTTTTAGAAAAGGCAGAGGAACCAGAGATCAAATTGCCAACTTCCGCTGGATCATGGAAAAAGCAAGAGAGTCCCAGAAAAACATCTATTTCTGCTTTATTGACTATGCCAAAGCCTTTGACTGTGTGGATCACAATAAACTGTAGAAAATTCTGAAAGAGATGGGAATACCAGACCACCTAACCTGCCTCTTGAGAAATCTGTATGCAGGTCAGGAAGCAACAGTTAGAACTGGACATGGAACAACAGACTGGTTCCAAAGAGGAAAAGGAGTACGTCAAGGCTGTATATTGTCACCCTGCTTATTTAACTTCTATGCAGAGTACATCATGAGAAACGCTGGGCTGGAAGAAACACAAGCTGGAATCAAGATTGCTGGGAGAAATATCAATAACCTCAGATATGCAGATGACACCACCCTTATGGCAGAAAGTGAAGAAGAGCTAAGGAGCCTCTTGATGAAAGTGAAAGAGATTTGAACTGTGGTGTTGGAGAAGACTCTTGAGAGTCCCTTGGGCTGCAAGGAGATCCAACCAGTCCATTCTGAAGGAGATCAACCCTGGGATTTCTTTGGAAGGAATGATACTAAAGCTGAAACTCTGGTACTTTGGCCACCTCATGCGAAGAGTTGACTCATTGGAAAAGACTCTGATGCTGGGAGGGGTTGGGGGCAGGAGGAGAAGGGGACGACCAAGGATGAGATGACTGGATGGCATCACTGACTCGATGGATGTGAGTCTGAGTGCACTCCAAGAGATAGTGATGGACAGGGAGGCCTGGTGTGCTGCGATTCATGGGGTAGCAAAGAATCGGACACGACTGAGTGACTGAACTGAACTGAACTGAACTGAAGTGACTACAGAAGATATGAGTGTCACGAGAGGGAGCTGAGGTCCTGCTGCTGTGCAGGGTTGTCAGTAGTAAAGTTGGAGCATTAGAATTGTTCCTAATCCCAGGATGAAAAAAACTGGAGAAGTGGGGTATGCATCAATAATAGCTAATTTCACTGTAGTCACTGAAAGATTTCCTTCTTGAATATATATTTACTTATTCATTCTTTCATTCAATAGATATTTGTGGTGGCCTTCCATGGTGGCTCAGATGGTAAAGAAACTGACTGTAATACCGGAGACCTGGGTTTGATCCCTGGGTTGGGAAGATCCCCTGGAGGAGAGTGTGGCAATCTACTCCAGTATTATTGCCTGGAGAATCTCTATGGAGAGAGGAGCCTGGTGAGCTACAATCCATGGGGTTGCAAAGAGTTAGACATGACTGAGTGGCTAAGTATAAGTACTATATGCCAGGCTCTCTTCTAGTTGTCAGGGACACATCAGCCAGAAAAAGCAAAGCAAATGGTCTCAGGAGTGGGTGGAAGAGGGTGCAGAACTGATTAGTGTAGTCAAGATAGACCTCATGGAAGAGGAAACATGCAAGCCAACATTTGAAGAGGTGAGACACTGGGTATCTGAGTGAGACATGTTTTGAGCAAAGGGAAGAGCTGGTGCAAGTCTCTGAAGTAGGCACTTGCCTGATGAGTTTGAGGAATAGCCAGGAGGTCAATGCAGCTGGAGATGAGTGTGCAATTGAAGGATATCATAGAATTAAGTGTCATGGCAGTCTGAGTGCAGGTTGGAAAAGGCTTTCCAGACATAGAGCATTTCAGAAGGGAGTGTTATTTTATTAAAAATAAAGAGTAGAGATAATGAATGTGCCGTGCACACAGTGCACTGACCACCTGACAGACCAGGGAGAGTTGATGCTTTTCATGGGTTAGCAGTCAATTTTTATAGCTTCAAGACAAAGAAAATTGCTGCTGAAAGTTGCTATTAGGCTAGAGTGCTTTAGGGTGACTACTGGTGTGGACACTTTGGCCTAATATGAGGTCAAAAACCCTGTTGATGATGATCAGGGTGACTTTTCACAACTTGTTCTAGGCTCTGCTTCTGTGACCTTGGTGCAAGGCCTTGTACTTGTGACCTTGGGATAGGACTCCACAATAAGTTCAGAAAGGAATGGGAGGTCTAGGTTCTGTAGGATATTTGACACATTTAATCCTCAGAATAAAATTTAAATAGACACTGGACAAGGGTCTGAAATTCACTGGTATAGGCCATAGAGCTCAGCCTCTACAAATCATGAGACCGCATGAACCACGTGAAGATCAAAAAACTTACATTCTGTGTGGATGAAACAGTTGGTGCAAGATTCCAAACATGGGAATGAACTTGATGTTTGAGGTCAGAATGTCTAGGCCTCATGGATAAGAGAGGAATTATATAAAATGAAATTATAAAGATGAGATGCAAAAGGTCATGGAGGGCTTAGAAATTCAGGATAATTAGCTTGGATTTTATTATATATGTAATGGAAGCCATCAGAGGTTTCTAAGCAGAGTATGACATGGCCTGGTTTTAACTGTAAGACCACTTTGGATATCAAAAGGAGAATAGATGAGGGAGAAGCCAAATATAAGCAGACAGAACCTGGTGGTCCAGTGGTTAAGAGTCTGCGTGCCAATGCAGGGGACAACAGCTTTGATCCTTGGTCCAAGAAGTTCCCACATGCTGCAGATACCATAGCTACTGAACCTGCAGTCTAAAGCGTGTGCTCCACAACAAGAAAAGCCACCACAATGAGAAGCCCACACATCATGACTTGAGAGTTGCCCCAGCTTACCAAAACTAGAGAAAGTCGACATGCAGCAATGAAGATCCAGCACAGCCAAAAATAAATAAATAAACATTAAAAAAATAAGCAGATATTAAATGATCCAGTTTAGGCTCGATTGTTGGAGGCTGTTGCTATTTTAAAGCTAGATTTGAAGAATTTGCTGGTAGCTTAGATATAGATACTCAGAGAAAGAGCAAAAGAGCAAGAATAAGAATAAAGTTTAGTGGATGGGGAGGCCTGGACAGAACCAGGCATAGAGTGGGAATATAATTTTGTTTGACCTCGTTAAGTTTGAGACACCAATTATATTATAGTCAATATTAAAGGAAATCAGTCCTGAATATTCATTGGAAGAACTGATGTTGAAACTGAAACTCCAGTACTTTGGCCACATGATGTGAAGATTGGACTCATTGGAAAAGACCCTGATGCTGAGAAAGATTGAAGGAAGGAGGAGAGGGGGACGACAAAGGATGAGATAGTTGGATGGGATCACCAATGTGATGGACATGAGTTTGAGTAGGCTCCGGGAGTTGGTGATGGACAGGGAGGCCTGGCGTGCTGCAGTCAATGGGGTTGCGAAGAGTCTGACATGACTGAATGACTGAACTGAACTAAATTGAGTAAAGAAGTCTAAAGCAGAGGTTTTCAAGCTTCTTTGAACATTGGAATCACCTGCACATTGAACTCATTGATGCCTGGGTTCCATCCCCAAAGATTCTGACTAATTGGTCTAGGGTGTGGTCTGAATGTTGAGATTTTTGAAAATATCACCATCAAGTGATTCCAGTATTTAGCTAACTTTGAGACCCACTGAACTAGAGCTTCAGAGAAAGGCTAGAAAGGCTAATTAAAGATTTAATTTTAAATGTCAACAGATTATAGATGATAAAGTCAAGGAACTGATTGAGATTCTTTGCAAAGGTAGTGAGACTGGAGAAGATCGAGGTCCAAGCCCTCAGGTGGCACCAAAGCATGGGGCACATCAATGTTTAGAGATTGACCAAAGGAGCTGGTGAAAGAGCATGAGAAGCAGCAGCCAAGACTTAACTCACAGAATGGTCAGCAGGCAATTTTCATTTGTCATTTGCCTTTGTGGAGCATAGAGTACCTGCAAGGCAGGCATTAATCTGATCATTATTCTCCCTCTGACTTTTTTTTTTTTTTTCAATATATATATATATTTAATTTGTATTTATTTTTCTAAAGATGTTCAGTTGTGGGGCTTTTTTTTCAGCAAAGGAGACTGGCTTCTCCAGCCTTCCTCTCTGTTATCTCTTTGGCTACTGCTCAGGTCCATTTCTATTACCTGGTCAATGTAATGCAAAACAATTCATTTAGCAGATGTTCCTACTTTTGATTGTTTGTTCCAAGACATATAATTCCACATATGTTCACTTTAAACTGCATTTTATCACCCAATATGCCAAGTCCTTCAATGATCTGGGACCCTCTGTGTTTGATTATAAGATTTGGTGATTTGCCGTGCCTGCAAAACTGTCATTTCCAGATTTAAAATTCTTCTAGCAGAGCCATTTTGTGAGTCATTAGCATCAGTAACACAAAGGCAGCTTTGTAGAGGCAGGAAGAAACACGTTAGACATGGGTCGGTTCATTTTCTGGAAAACAGAGTGACACCCAAGCCCTCCTCTGCTGCTGCTGCTAAGTCACTTCAGTCGTGTCTGACTCTGTGTGACCCCATAGATGACAGCCCACCAGGCTCCCCCGTCCTTGGGATTCTCCAGGCATGAAACCTGGAGTGGGTTGCCATTTCCTTCTTCAGTACATGAAAGTGAAAAGTGAAAGTGAAGTCGCTCAGTTGTATCTGACTCTTAGCGACCCCATGGACTGCAGCCTACCAGGCTCCTCCATCCATGGGATTTTTCAGGCAAGAGTACTGGAGTGGGGTGCCATTGCCATCTCCAAAGCCCTCCTCTAACCCACCTCATTCTGGGCTTCCTTCCTGGCATGTACCGACACTCAGAATGTCTCTAACAGTTCACAGGCTTCAACTCTGATTCTTCATGCCATCCTCCCTGGCATCCATAGCCTTCAGAAATATTAATTTTTTTTTTCAATCCATCATTTTCTTTTTTTTTTAAAGTGGGGGTATAATTGCTTTACATTGCTGTATTAGTTTCTGCTGTACAACCATGTGAATCAACTATATGTATACATATATTTCCTCCCTCTTGAGCCACCCTCCTTCCTCGACTCCATCCCTTTTCTTTAGGTCATCACAGAGCACTGATTTGAGCTCTTTGTGCTATATAGCACTTTCCCACTAGTTATCTATTTTGCACATGGTAGTGTATACATGGGTTTCTCAGGTGGCTCAGTGGTAAAGAACATGCCTGCCAATTCAGGAGACATAAGAGATACCAGTTTGATCCCTGAGTTGAGAAGATCCCCTGAAGGAGGGCATGACAATCCACTCCAGTATTCTTCCCTGGAGAATTCCACAGACAGAGGAGACTGGAGGGCTACAGTCCCTAGGGTCACAAAAAGTTGGACAAGACTGAAGCAGCTTGGCACATGTGCATGTAGTGTATACGTATCAATACTACTGTCTCAGTTCATCCCACCCTCTCCTTCCCCTGCTGTGTAAACCACTCACACCAGCATGCCTCTGGTTATTTTTTATTAAGCTGGGTCCATTTTCCAACCATCTCTCACTTAATTTTAAGGAATATTTCTGGACATCAAACATATATTTGCATTTCCAGCATTTGAGTCTTCATACACCATAGCTGACAAACAATATGTCACTACTGACATATCCTATGATTCAACACTGATCCTCACGTAAGACCTACAAGGAAATTTAAGTGGCAGTTGCCTGTCTAACTTTTGCAGTCAGGAATACAGGGCCAAAAGTGGTGCTCAGAAACAGGATTCAAACCCTATCCTTCCTCCCTCCCACCCCAGGCACCAGGACATCTCTTCCTCTGCTCCTTTTAATGAGGTTTTATTTCATTATTTCTGGCTTATACTTTTTAATATTTTAAGGCACAATAAAAACTTCTTGGAGGCCTGAGAAATAATTGATGAAATAGCTTATTTATTTTCTTCACAAACACTTAAAAAGCAGTACTCTCAACCAAGTGGTGTGCCCTGCTGTGCAGAGGTTATAGAAGCATGAAGGAGTTTCCAGTAGACTGCTGTACCAATAATGCTAATGAAAATTGTTGAGCTTTAAGTGTATATGCTTTTAATTCTACTTCTCCAAAGTCTGCTCCCACATGCACCTTTCCTCCCCAGATGCCTCAGCTGTATAAGTTGCTGTTCTCAACTGGGCCAATGCCAGGAAGCATTTGGGCATATACGGGTATGTTTGGGGTGACGCTTACTCCTTGGAAGAAAAGTTATGTCCAACCTAGATAGCATTTTCAAAAGCAGAGACATTACTTTGCCGACTAAGGTCCGTTTAGTCAAGGCTATGGTTTTTCCTGTGGTCATGTATGGATGTGAGAGTTGGACTGTGAAGAAGGCTGAGCGCCGAAGAATTGATGCTTTTGAACTGTGGTGTTGGAGAAGACTCTTGAGAGTCCCTTGGACTGCAAGGAGATCCAACCAGTCCATTCTGAAGGAGATCAACCCTGGGATTTCTTTGGAAGGAATGATGCTAAAGCTGAAACTCCAGTACTTTGGCCACCTCATGCGAAGAGTTGACTCATTGGAAAAGACTCTGATGCTGGGAGGGATTGGGGGTAGGAGGAGAAGGGGACGACCGAGGATGAGATGGCTGGATGGCATCACTGACTCGATGGATGTGAGTCTGAGTGATCTCCAAGAGATGGTGATGAACAGGGAGGCCTGGCGTGCTGCGATTCATGGGGTCACAAAGAGTCGGACACGACTGAGCAACTGAACTGAACTTGGGGTGATCACAGTGACTTGGGAGGGAAGCTGACATTAACATCCTGCAGAACTGTAGATGTCTTGCAATACTCAGGACCAACCTGCACTAACCTGCCAACTGATAAACACTCAGAGAAAGCATGCATTGGTTTCCTATGGCTGCTCTAACACATGACCACAAACTTAGTGCTTCTAAATAACACACATGTATTATCTACCATTCTGGAGATCAGTAGTCTAAAATGAACTTCCCTGGCCTAAAATTCAGACATTGATAGTGCTGTGTTCTCTCTGGAGGCTCTAAGGAAGGATTCATCTTCAAAGCCAGCAGTGGTCTGTTGAGTCTTTCTCACACTGGATCACTATACTTTTGCCCCCAGTGGCACATCTCCTTCTCTATTCTCCTCCCTCCCTCTTTCGCTTACAAAGACCTTTGTGATAAATGAGTTAACTTGGATAATCCAAGATAATCTCTCCATCTCAGGATCCTTAATTTAATCACATCTGCCAAGTCCTTTTTTCTATGTAGAGTAACAGATCAGATTTCAAAAATCAGACAAGGACGTCTCTGGGGGGTCCATTATTTTGCCTGAAACAGGAAGGATGAAAGTCTACATGTCTGAAGGTGCATTGACAGCCTTATCCACTAAAGCATGCAGACAACACCCAACTATTCTTCCTAAACGGTTAATATTCAATATCCAGATTAATCCACTGGAAAATTTGCTGCCACATGTCAAGAGTTTCAGAACTAGGCACAGATGGCATTGGAGGGTGGCCAACCCTATTATTTTTTTAAATTGGCATATAGTTGATTTACAATGTTGTGTTGGTTTCAAGTGTACAGCAAAGTGAATCACCTATGCATATACATATATCCACTCTTTTTTTAAGATTATTTTCCCATATTGTCCATTACAGAGTACCAAGTAGAGTTCCCTGTGCTACACAGTAGATAACTATCTATTGTGTATATGTCAATCCTGATTTCCCAAGTTTCCCCTTCACTCTCCCTTAAGCCCTGGTAAGCATAAATTTGTTTTCTATATCTGTGACTCTATTTTTGTTTTGTAGATAAGTTCATTTGTAGCATTTTTTCTATATTCCACATGATATTTGTCTTTCTCTATCTGACTTATTTCACTCAGTATGGCAATCTCTAGGCCTATCCATATTGCAGCAAATGGCTACCCTGGGTTTCTTATGTTGAGTAACAGGCTTCAGTGGGAATGCTATTCTTGTTTCTTGTATCTGTCAGTAACAAGCTTTAATCAAGATTTCTGAGAGAAATATAAATAACCTCAGATGTGCAGATGATGCCACCCTTATGGCAGAAAGCAGAGAACAACTAAAGAGCCGCTTGACATAAGTGAAAGAGGAGAGTAAAAAAGTAGGCTTAAAACTCAACATTCAGAAAACTAAGATGATGGCATCTGGTCCCATCACTTCATGGCAAATAGATGAGGAAAAAATGGAACCAGTGAGAGAATTTATTTTGGAGATGGGGATTGGGGGGGGGAGCTCCAAAATCCCTGAGGATGGTGACTGCAGCCTTGAAATTAAAAGACTCTTACTCCTTGGAAGAAAAGCTATGACCAACCTAGACAGCATATTAAAAAGCAGAGACATTACTTTGCCAACAAAGGTCTGTCTAGTCAAAGCTATGGTTTTTCCAGTAGTCATGTATGGATGTGAGAGTTGGACTATAAAGAAAGCCAAGTGCTGAAGCATTGGTGCTTTGGAACTGTGGTGTTGGAGAAGACTCTTGAGAGTCCCTTGGACTGCCCAGAGATCCAACCAGTCCATCTTAAAGGAAGTCAGCCCTGAATATTCATTGGAAGGACTATAGTGAAGCTGAAACTCCAATACCTTGGCCACCTGATGCGAAGCACTGAATCATTGGAACAGACCTTAATGCTGGAAAAGATTGAAGGCAGGAGGAGAAGTGATTAGATGGCATCACTGACTCAATGTAGATGAGTTTGAATAAGCTCCAGGAGTTGGTGATGGACAGGGAAGGCTAGAGTGCTGCAACCCATAAGGTCACAAAGAGTTGGACACCACTGAGTGACTGAACTGAAGTATTAATTTCTTTTTCTCACACTGACTAGACAATGGAAAGTGACTCAAAGATGTAAAGGAAAGTTCAATCTTAACAAAAGCTTTGCCCAAATAAAAACTGGTTTTGTGGATAACTGGGAATCAATCTAATCAGAACTCTGTAATGTTAAGGCCTCACAGAGTTTGCCATTTGCAAAACTCTTTCTTATACATTATCTTGTTCAGTCTACACAATGAATCCAGAAGCAGTTGGAGCAAGTATTGTTTTTTATCACCTTTTTAAAAATGAAAACAAAACAAAACAAAACAAACAAACAAACAACAAAAAAAAACTGTGACCAGGAGAACTTTAGTAACTTGCCAAGGTCACAGAGTAAATAATGTGCAAGGTTGGAGTTTCAGTCCTAGGAGTCACAGGTGCTGTCTTATCCACCACATGGGATCTCAAAGCTCTAAGGAGCTGATATGCAAAGCAGTAACAAATTTCAAGGCCATCTTCTTTTAATAAAGTAATGTTAGCAAAATAGCACTCAAAATTCTCCAAGCTAGGCTTCAACAGTACATGAACTGAGAATGCCCAGATGTTCAAGCTGCATTTAGAAAATGCAGAGGAACCAGAGATCAAATTGCCAACATCCGTTGGATCATTAAAAAAAAAAAGGGAATTTCAGAAAAATATCTACTTCTGCTTCATTGACTACACTAAAGCTTTTTCCTATGTAGATCACAATGAATTGTGTAAAATTCTTAAAGAGATATGAATACTAGACCATCTTACCTGCCTCTTGAGAAACCTGTATGCAGGTCAAGAAGCAACAGTTAGAATCAGATAGGAAACAATGGACTGGTTTCAAATCGGGAAAGGAATACATACATCAAGGCCGTATATTGTCACCCTGCTTGTTTAACTTATATGCAGACTACATCATGCAAAATGCCAGGCTGAATGAAGCACAAGCTGGAATCAAGATTATGGGGAGAAATACCAATAATTTCATGTATGCAGATGACACTACACTTACAGAAGAAAGCAAAGAGGAACTAAGGAGCCTTTTGATGAAAGTGAAAGAGGAGAGTGAAAAAGCTGGCTTAAAACTCAACATTTTAAAAACTAAGATCATGGCATCTGGTCCCATCACTTCCTGGCAAATAGAAGGGGAGACAAAGGAAAGAGTGACAGACTATTATCTTGAGCTCCAAAATCACTGTAGATGGCGACCGCAGCCGTGAAATTAAAATACACTTGCTCCTTGGAAGAAAAGCTATGAGAAACCTAAACAGCATATTACAAAGCAGACACATTACTTTGACAACCATGGTCCGTATGAAAGTGAAAGTCCATGGAATTCTCCATGCCAGAATATTGGCGTGTGTAGCCATTACCTTTTCCAGTAGATCTTGCAAATCCAGGGGTTGAATCCAGATGTCCTGCATTGGGGGCGGATTCTTTACCAGCTGAGCCGCAAGGGGAAGGCCCAAGGTGCATATAGTCAAAGCTATGGTTTTTTCAGTAGTCTTTTACAGTTGTGAGAGCTGGACCACAAAGAAGGCTGAGCACTGGAGAATTGATGCCTTCGACCTGTGGACTCTTGAAAGTCCCTTGGACAGCAAGGAGATCAAACTAGTCAATCCTAAAGGAAATCAACCCTGAATATTCACTGAAGGGACTGATGCTGAAGCTGAAGCTCCAATACTTGGCCACCTATTGCAAAGAGCTGACTCGTTGGAAAAGACTCTGATGTTGGGAAAGACTGAAAGCAAGAGCAGAAGGGAACAACAGAGGATGAGATGGTTGAATGGCATCACTGATTCAATGAACATGAGTTTGAACAAGTTCTAGAAAATGGACAGGAAAGCCTGGCATCTTTCAGTCCATGGGGTAGCAAAGAGTTGGACAGCACTGAGCGACTAAACAACAACACTTTCTCTGTTTATATTGGACCTATCATTTCTAAGCAAGCAGTATGAAGCCACAGGAAGGATTTAGAATTAGAATTCAGGCAATACCCAGTTTCCACATCTATAACTAGGGATGATAAATTACAGTTTGCTGTTAAAAAGTCGTGAGGTGATAGTTAAAAATGCACATTTTCCTTTTCCCCCAGAAAGTCAGATTCAGAAGGTCTGAGGGTAGAACTCAAATATGGATTTGTAATAAGCATATATGATAGTTCTTATTAGCAGACAAGTTTAGAAATGATTGGCCTACAGAATTTTTGTTTGAATTAAATATAATAAGATGGTGTATGCGTCAAGCACTTGGCACAAAGCAGCCTTTTCTAAACCTTAGATTTCTTCTCCCTGCCTTCATCAAAGTTGTGTTCTGTTTTTCTATTTCTTTACTTTTGATTATTGGTATTAAAAAGACAATCTTTAGCTTCCAATGTCAAAGTTCTGGAACTTTCTCATAGAGAACATGGCCTTGTGTGGGTCAGGGTGCAAGTTAAGTCTTTGGGTAGTTTGAAGAAGAATCCACTGTTTCTATAATTCTCTTAAATACATTTATTGCACCATTCCGTTTCACCCTTATTCAAGGAGCAGGAATATGTAGATTAATGCACTTATTTTACCTGTCTACTGATTTATAAAATCTACCTTCTGCCTTTAGCTCTGAGTGTTTTGCACTTATATAAACAATACACACCCACATAATCTCTCCTATCAAACAAACTACATCCTCTAAGATAAATCTATCCTCACTTCCATTTTGCCAGAGGGTCCCAGCACTCAGATTAAAAAGTGAATGTGAACAAATGTTAGCTGTTGAGTCATGTCTGACTCTTTGTGACCTCATGGACAGTAACCCACCAGGATCCTCTGTCCATGGAATTCTCCAGGAAAGAATACTGGAGTGAGTAGCCATTCCCTTTCAGATAAAACTCTCCCATCTTATTGGTTCAGATGCCCAACCAAATGTTTTCCAGAGACATAGTGACAGGCTTTATCTGGAAAATGAATAGCTTCTTGGTGGTCAGAGTCTGAAGAACTTTCTTTCCTGTTGTTTAGTTGCTAAGTCGTGTCCAATTCTTTGCGACCCCATGGAGTGCAACATGCCAGGCCTCCCTGTCCTTCACTATCTCCCAGAGTTTGCCCAGGTTCACATCCATTGAATTGGTGATGCCATCCAACCATCTCATTCTTTGTCATCCCCTTCTCCTCTTGCTGTCAATCTTTCTCAGCATCAGGGTCTTTTTCAATGAGTTGGCTCTTTGTATCAGATGGCCAAAGTTAAGGGGCTTCAGCTTTAGCATCAGTCCTTCCTGTGAATATTCAGGGCTGTTTTCCTTCAGGATTGACTGGTTTAATCTCCTTGCTGTCCAATGGACTCTTGAGAGTCTTCTCCAGCACCATAGTTCAAAAGCATAAATTCTTTGGTATTCTTCCTTCTTTATCGCTCAATTTTCGCACTTGTACATGACTGCTGGAAAGACCATAGCTTCAATTACATGGATCTTTGTAGGCAAAGTGATGTCTTTGCTTTTTAACACACTGTCTAGCTTTGTCATAGTTTTCCTTCCAAGAAGCAAACATCTTCTAATTTCATGGCTTCAGTTACCATCCACAGTGACTTTAGAATTTTAGAAACCTAGAAAATAAAATCTGTCACTGCTTCCACTTTTCCCCTTCTATGTGCCATGAAGTGATGGAATCAGATGCCATGGTCTTAGACCCTGCGAAGCAGGTTATCTTCACCTAAAGTACAGCAGCCATGACTTGTCCCCAGGACCAAGTACAGAGGCTGGCACGGAATGAAAATGGGGCATGTTGTGGTATTTACAGGCCACAGAGTTTTGAGATCTGTAGTCAAAATTTTGATTTAGAAAAAAAGAAGCAATCCACGTTTCTCCTTTCATTCAAAACAACTATAAGTCATTTCACTCACCCTAACCAATAGTTTTCAACCATGCACAATTTTGCTCCCCCAGAGGAGGGTAGATGCCAAGGATGCTTCTAAAAATCCCCAATGCTCAGGACAGCCTCACAACAAATAATTGTTGAGCCCAAAATTAATAGTACTAAATTAACTAAAGTTAATAGTACTAACATAAGGAAACACTGCCTTACACCAATTGTCATGCTTGGCTAAAATTGATTCCCATCTAATTTTGCCAACAAGCCTGTAACAGCAACTCTTTTGGCAGAAAAAAATCCATATGTGGTCATCAAAGCAGAGAAAGAGGAAACACATTTACTGGGCACCACTATGGGCCCAAATATTGTGCTAAGCCTGTCCCAAAGTTTATCTCAGTCAATCTTTTTAACAACCCTTCACCATACCCATTTTACAGGCCAGGAAAATAAGGTTAAGAATATTTAAATAATTGACTAAGGGTTACTCAGCTCAGAAAAGACAAAACTGAAATCATACCAAGCTCTTTCTGGTTTTAAGGCCAGTGATCTAGTCACTGTGCACAGTGATCATGGGTAAATGGTAGCCATAGACCTTTATCCCTACCCAAATCTTATCTTTCATGGGCACTGTAATTATCACGTAAAACATAGGCTCCCTTTGAATTTGTGCATTATCTGGCATTTTGGCTTTCCTTGGAATCTGAGGGGAAAAATAAAAGCCTTTCAGCCAAGCATCAGCATCAGTATCCATGTGAGAGACATTCCCTTCATCCAGTCATTTTATTCCTCAACCCATGGACTTTCTGCACCATAGCAGAGTCCTAGCCTGAAATTGTTAGTGGGAGTGCTATTGATATTTAGAAAAAAAAATCTTTTTTGATGTTGCCCAGAATTACAGTCCTCTGTTTTTCATTACAGTTGCTTATAGCATCTCTGGCACCTGGGCAGTAAATGTCAACAGATATTCTCCAGTTATTGTGACAGCCCAAAACACACATACCCCAACACTCCCTTAGGGGCAGTGTCACTACCCAACTTTGAGAATACTAGGTCCCAAGTTCTCACTCCAATGTTATGCCTGTGCTTTTTTGTTGCTCACAGATACATGTGTAATTCAGCTGTTTTATCTTCCCAGAGTTGGGAATGGGGTTTCATTGTGTCAGATCATTTCTCTTTCTTATTCAAATGGAAGTTTTAAGGACGCTGTCACATTGGCATTCTGGTCAGTTGCCTGGTTTGTTTATGTTTTGACACTGAGATCTGCAGTCACACCCTCTGCTTTTCCCATTCCCAAGACTTTGTACCTACTAGAATTCTTTCTTCCCTAAACCCAGCTGTTCAGGTCCTGCCCTGTCTATCTATTCCTAACTACTCAATTACACTTCCAAATCAGATGCAGTTACCACTCAGATGCACTTTCTCCTTGAGGTTTCCCCTGATTAATTAAGCAGAATCTGGTCTCTCTTTCTCCCCTGAAATCCTTTAATATATTATACCAGTGGAAAATAAAGTCTTCCTGTAAAAGGCCAACAAATAAATATTTTAGGTTTTGCAGGCCATATGGTTTCAGTTGTAACTGCTCAATTTTTCCTTTGTAGTAGGAAAGAAGTCACAACCCTATATGTAAAGGAATGGGTGTGTCCATGTTCCACTGAAATATTACTTATGACATTAAAATTTGAATTATATATATATGCTATATATATATATTTATATATATTTATTTTGCCATGAGATAGCATGTTTTTTCCCTACCATTTTAAAGTATATAACCATACTTAGTTCACAGGTCATACAAAAATAGGCAGTGAGCCATATTTGACCCACGGGCCATCATTTGCTGAAACTTGCTTTATATCATCACTTTCTTTTTGTGTTTATCACATTCTAGCTCCTTGCCATGTCAAGTGGGCTTCTCAGGCCAGCATCATGGATTTCACCTCAGTCCTTTGAGAAATTCAGAATCTCATGTATAATGAATCAGAATCCTCATTTTAATGAGATTTTCAAGTGATTTATGTACCCAATACAATCTATACACCCTGATAAGACTTGCTTATTAATTTTTTGTGTTCACACGCTCACCTCCCACCTCCCCACAGTAGACAGTAAACTCTGTGATGGCAAATAAGTCTGTCATACATATCTTTGATTCCTTACACTTCACAAAAAGAGGACTATGATTGCTTTTGAGAGTGAATGAATTAATGGATTATTAAAGCTTAATTAATATACCTCTTGGTCTTCAGGCTGCCCTTTTCTCTCTTTCCCTTCACTCTTTTTATTATCTGTCTCTCCCAAAAGCTTGATTTTCTAGTTTCTGGATAATCCATTAGGGAAAGAGAACAAGTCTTTTCTTTGTTAATTAAGATAAAGAGAGAGGCAGAATCTTGGAGATTTCAGATCTTCCCTAATTGTGATTGGAGAAAAACTGCCAATTTTATGCTCCTGATGTGTTTCTCAGAAGGGCTTGTCTGTATGCTTTGCCTTCATATTTTTCTCTTGGCTGCATTGGACCATTTTTCTGACCCTATATTAGATGTTCACCTCTTTTAGAAGCAGCTGAATTGTTAACAACTTTAATAGCTTCTGATTTCTACATGAAATTCCTGGACTAGCAAGGTCAACTTTGTAACCACAAACACATGCTGGAAGCTACTCATACTTCACTGAGATCCCCACATGGATCAAGGGATTTTTAATTATAGCAGGAAGCAGCAGAATCTTTTAAAATGGTTGTGTTTTTCAGGAATAACTACATAAATAACACGGGTTCAACCTTTCATCTCTTTTTGTTCTTTAAATATACATACATAAATATTCTTTAATTTATAACAATATTAAATTGACCATGTTAAAGTGAACAATTCCATGGCTCTTAGAACATTGATAATGTTGTGCAAACACCACCTTTATTTAGTTCCAAAACAATTCCATCGCCCCAAAAAGAAAGCTTGTTCTTACTAAATAGTTACTCCCCATTTTTCCCCTCCCTAAACCCCTGACTGCCACAGATCTGCTTTCTTATGTGGATTTAACTATTCTGAATATTTCATATAAATGGAATCATACAACACATGACTTTTTGGGTCTTCCAGCTTTTTTCGCTTAGCACAATATTCCCAAGTTTCATATCTGTTGTAGCATGTATCAGTATTTTATTCCTCTTTTTGACTGAATGATATTCCATGATATGAACAGGCCACAGTTTGTTTATCCATTTGCCTATTAACAGACCTTTGAATTGTTTACAGTTTTAGTCTGTTATGAATAGGATGGCTATAAATATGCATGTACAGGTTTTTGTTTGAATACCTACTTTTTATGCTTTTGTATATACACCTAAGATTGGAATTGCTGGGTTATATGATAATTATATTGCTCAGTTTTTGAGGAACTGCCAAATTGTTTTACTGTATTTTTTGCAGGGAATTTATCTCATGCCAAGCATTGAGCTAGAATTCACAGAGCACCTTGACCAAAAATAAAATAAAATAAAATAAAATAAAATCTAGAGACAGGAGGAAACCAGAGGACCAAAGTAGTCCAAGCAGTCTTTAGGAATCCATGACAGTTGTGTCTCTCTTGTTCTTTCTCCTCCACCTTAATTATCTTCCTCTTTCCATGTATTTTCTCTTTACTATTATTATTAAAATGTAACAAGAAGGAGGGGAGGGCAGAAGCACCATGGAGAATTACCATCAACAAGGATTAATAACAATAATAATCACTATTTATTGGACAAGTGTTATGCCATGTAGCAGGTATTATCAATACTTTTAAAAACATTTCCACAGTTTTTTCTTGATGAAATTAAAAATACAATGTCAATAATGATAAGATCATTTTTTAAAATAGTAAAAGTTTGCTAGTGAGAAGAATAACATTTTACTTAATTGGAGTTTAAAGTTACTGTTTCTTATCATCAAAATTGACTATGAATGTTCATATTTAATGTTGATTTGTAATGAGATTTTGTTTTATTTATTTATTTATTTTAAAAGCTTTTAAATTTTATTTTGGAGTATAGCCAGTTAACAATGTTGTGATAGTTTCAGATGGATAGCAAAGGGACACCAGTATACATATAAATGCATCCATTCTCTCCCAAACTCCCCTGTCATCCAGGCTGCCATATAACAATGAGTAAATTTCCCTGGGCTATACGGAAGGACCTTGCTAGTTATCCATTTTAAATACAGCAGAGTGTACATGATGATCCCAAACTCCATAACTATCTCTTCTCCTCATCCTTCCCCCCTGACAAGCATAAATTCATTCTCTAAGTCTGTGAGTTTCTTTCTGTTTCATAAATAAGTTCATTTGTACCATTTATTTTAGATCCTGCATATAAGGGATGTTATACAATATTTCTCCTCTGTCTGACTTACTTCACTCAACATGGCATTCTCTGTGTCCATACATATTGCTGCAAATGGCATTATTTCATTTTTAATGGCCAACTAATATTCCATTGTATATATGTACCGTATTTCCTTTACGCACTCCTCTGTTGAGGAATGCACAACCGATATTTTCAGAAAGGGATTGAAGACTTGGAGAATTAAGAAGCATATTCAGGTTTGAGTGTCAGAACTAGAATTTGGTCTGTATAACAACAAAATGTATAGTCTTTCAAAACACTACTACATTGCCATTTCTTGACCAGTAGTAACCAAAAAATCTCAACACAAACATAAAAAAAAAATCACATGTCAAGGCTGCCCTTGGCTGTTAGGGAGTCACAGAGGGTTAATTTACACCAGTGGACTCCACTGTAGAACAATCATCATACTTGTGGTTTGGACTGGGTGCTAAGGAAGAGTATAGTCTCTGTTATAACTATGAAGTTCATAGAGTATAAACTGCCATGTAATCCAGCAGTTCTACTTCTGGATATTTATCTGAAGGAAACAAGAACACCAATTCAAAGATATATCTGTATTCCATTCATTTTGGCATTATTTACAATAGAGAAGATATGGAGGCAATCTGTGTCCGTCAGGAGAAGGCAATGGCACCCCATTCCAATACTCTTGCCTGGAGAATCCCAGGGACAGGGGAGCCTGGTGGGCTGCCATCTATGGGGTTGCACAGAGTCAGACAAAACTGAAGTGACTTAACAGCAGCAGCTGTGTCCATCAATGAATGAATGGATAAATAAGATATATCATGGAATATTAACCACAAAACAAATGAAACCTTGCCATTTGTGAAATATGGCTGGAAAGAAAAATGGCTGTCTGGGGAGGCCTTACAAATAGCTGTGAAAAGAAGAGAGGCAAAAAGCAAAGGAGAAAAGGAAAGATATAACCATCTGAATGCAGAGTTCCAAAGAATAGCAAGAAGAGATAAGAAAGCCTTCTTCAGCAATCAATGCAAAGAAATAGAGGAAAACAACAGAATGGGAAAGACTAGAGATCTCTTCAAGAAAATTAGAGAGACCAAGGGAACATTTCATGCAAAGATGGGCTCGATCAAGGACAGAAATGGTATGGACCTAACAGAAGTAGAAGATATTAAGATGTGGTAAGAATACACGGAAGAACTGTACAAAAAAGATTTTTAAGCCCCAGATAATCATGATAATGTGATTACTAATCTAGAGCCAGACGTCTTGGAATGTGAAGTCAGGTGGGCTTTAGAAAGCATCACTACGAACAAAGCTAGTGTAACTGATGGAATTCCAGTTGAGCTATTTCAAATCCTGAAAGATGATGCTGTGAAAGTGCTGCACTCAATATGCCAGCAAATTTGGAAAACTCAGCAGTGGCCACAGGACTGGAAAAGGTGAGTTTTCATTCCAATTCCAAAGAAAGGCAATGCCAAAGAATGCTCAAACTACCACACAATTGCACTCATCTCACATGCTAGTAAAGCAATGCTCAAAATTCTCCAAGCCAGGCTTCAGCAATACGTGAACTGTGAACTCCTTGATGTTCAAGGTGGTCTTAGAAAAGGCAGAGGAACCAGAGATCAAATTGCCAACATCTGCTGGATCATGGAAAAAGCAAGAGAGTTCCAGAAAAACGTCTATTTCTGCTTTATTGACTATGCCAAAGCCTTTGACTGTGTGGATCACAATAAACTGTGGAAAATTCTAAAAGAGATGGGAATACCAGACCACCTAACCTGCCTCTTGAGAAATCTGTATGCAAGTCAGGAAGCAACAGTTAGAACTGGACATGGAACAACAGACTGGTTCCAAATAGGAAAAGGAGTATGGATGGCATCACGGACTCAATGAACATGAGTCTGAATGAACTCCGGGAGATGGTGATGGACAGGGAGGCCTGGCGTGCTGCGATTCATGGGGTTGCAAAGAGTGGGACACGACTGAGCGACTGAAATGAACTGAACTGAACTGAACTAGAACGTATTATGTTAAACTAAATAAATCAGACAAAGACAAATGTTGCATATTTTTACTCATATATGTAATTTAAAATACAAATAAAACAAAATAGATTCATAGATACAAGATACAAATTGGTGGTCACCAGAGTGGGGAGCAGAGAAGGCAATGGCAACCCATTCCAGTGCTCTTGCCTGGAAAATCCCATGGACAGAGGAGCCTGGTGGGCTGCAGTCCATGGGGTCGCTAAGAGTCAGACACGACTGAGCAACTTCACTTTCACTTTTCACTGTCATGCATTGGAGAAGGCAATGGCAGCCCACTCCAGTGTTCTTGCCTGGAGAGTCCCAGGGATGGGGGAGCCTGGTGGGCTGCCCTCTATGGGGTCACACAGAGTCAGACATGACTGAAGTGACTTAGCAGCAGCAGCAGCAGCAGCAGATTGGGGAGAAATTAGGAGAAGGGGCAGGTGAAATAGGTGAAAGGGATTAAAAGGTACAAACTTTCAGATATAATAAATGTCATTGGGGTATAACTTATAACCTAGTGAACATAGTCAATAATACTGTAATAACTTTATATGGTGCTAGATGGTAATTAGATTTATCATGGTGATGACTTCCTAATGTATATTAGTATTGTATCAGTATGATGTAAACCTGAAAGTAATAGGATATTTATGTCAATTATATTTCAATAAAAAAGAAATCTGGAAAAAGACCCTAGATCATTTCTACAGGGACCAGTTAAGAGCTTAATGATATGACATGGGCCTGAAGTGTCTCTCTATGCATAACTGCCCAGAATGGTCTTGTACTGCCATTGAAGTAAGGTAAGGTGTACAGTTTTCTCAAAGTGTGGAGTGTTGCAAATTATTTATTTTATATAAAGTAGAGAAAATTCAAATCTACCACTAAAGCAGTGTCTCTGTCATTAACTTTGCTTGTAGGTAGGTTTTTTAATATAAGAGGAAAGAAAGTAGCTGTAAAGTTACCCCAAAATCTATTTCAGAGCTTCTGGAATTTGAGAAATCATCAAAATCACAAGATTTGCTTGAAAACACATTCCTGGGCCTAAGTGCCAGAGATGCTGATGCAGTAGGTCTGGGTAGGGCATTCAACACTATATTTCTAACAAGCCCCTAGGTGATGCTCAGCCTGGATGTGCCACTCACAAGACAGTTCAGAGTAAGCAAGTGAGAAGGATAATGGGAAAGGATCCTAGAGATCTGCTTGCAGAACCTCGATCCTTTGGTCCCCTCCTGTCTCTAGATAAGTGCTCTACATTGCAAACTTTTAAACTCTGTGCCTGGCACAGGTAATGGTCAGTTTTTAAATGTAAGGAAGTAGTTTGGTAGTTCCTCAAAAGATTAAACAAAACATTACCATATGACCCAGCAATTCTACTCCTAGGTATATATCCAAAATAATTGAAAAATAGGTGCTTATAAACATGTATACACAAGTTCATAGATTCCATTTCAAGTCCACTGAGCCACCTGAGAAGCCCTAGCACACACATGTTTATAGACTGCACTTGAAGTAGTATTGAGCAATCTTAACTGTGCTGAAACTGCCAACAACCAGCCATTACCAACAGCGCTTTATGACACTACAAGGTATCTGTGGGTTTTTTTTTTCAAAAGCAGCATATTCCCATGGGAATCTGTATCACATGAATGTCATGCATGTGTTCAGTTAAGATAAAAATTTTAAAACCATTAGCCCAGTTTCATCCACCTCATTAGAATTGACTTAAATGTATTCTTTTTAATGGCTGAATAATACTCCATTGTGTATATGTACCACAGCTTTCTTATCCATTCATCTGCTGATGGACATCTAGGCTGCTTACATGTCCTGGCTATTATAAACAGTTCTGCGATGAACACTGGGGTACACGTGTCTCTTTCAATTCTGGTTTCCTCGGTGTGTATGCCCAGCAGTGGGATTGCTGGGTCATAAGGCAGTTCTATTTCCTGTTTTTTAAGGACTCTCCACACTGTTCTCCATAGTGGCTGTACTAGTTTGCATTCCCACCAACAGTGTAAGAGGATTCCCTTTTTTCCACACCCTCTCCAGCATTATTGCTTGTAGACTTTTGGATCACAGCCATTCTGACTGGCGTGAAATGGTACCTCATTGTGGTCTTGATTTGCATTTCTCTGATAATGAGTGATGTTGAGCACCTTTTCATGTGTTTGTTAGCCATCCGTATGTCTTCTTTGGAGAAATGTCTATTTAGTTCTTTGGCCCATTTTTTGATTGGGTCGTTAATTTTTTTGGAGTTGAGCTGCATAAGTTGCTTGTATATTTTTGAGATTATTTGTTTGTCAGTTGCTTTATTTGCTATTATTTTTTCACATTCAGAAGGCTGTCTTTTTACTTTGCTTATAGTTTCCTTGGTTGTGCAGAAGCTTTTAATTTTACTTAGATCCCATTTGTTTATTTTTGCTTTTATTTCCAGTATTCTGGGAGGTGAATCATAGAGGATCCTGCTGTGATTTATGTCAGAGAGTGTTTTGCCTATGTTCTCCTCTAGGAGTTTTATAGTTTCTGGTCTTAAGTTTCCTTGGTTGTGCAGAAGCTTTTAATTTTACTTAGATCCCATTTGTTTATTTTTGCTTTTATTTCCAGTATTCTGGGAGGTGAATCATAGAGGATCCTGCTGTGATTTATGTCAGAGAGGAGCCAATTATACAGAGGGAAGTAAGCCAGAAAGAAAAACACCAATACAGTATACTAACACATATATATGGAATTTAGAAAGATGGTAATGATAACCTTGTATGTGAGACGGCAAAAGAGACATGGATATATAGAACAGACTTTTGGACTCTGTGGGAGAGGTAGAGGGTGGGATGATTTGGGAGAATGGCATTGAAACATGTATACAATCATGTAAGAAACGAATTGCCAGTCTATGTTCGATACAGGATACAGGATGGTTGGGGCTGGTGCACTGGGATGACCTAAAGAGATGATGTCGGGAGGGAGGTGGGAGAAGGGTTCAGAATTAGGAATTCATATACACCCGTGGTGGATTCACGTCAATGTATGGCAAAACCAATACAGTATGGTAAAGTAAAATTAAAAAAAGAAAGAATAAAGATAAGAATAAAAAAGAAGCAAAGGGAAGAAATCAAGTCGTGCATAAACACATAGATTGTCAGAAAAATGACTCTTGAAGTCCACTGTTCATGGCAGTCAGTTAGCAACAGACCAAAGACCATGATTGAAATCAACTTTAATCGACTTTTCTATTTAAAAGATTTGGTTGATTTTTGTAAAGAAATTGGCTTCCAATTAAAATAAATTAAAAAAATAAAAATAAAACCATTAGCCAAGAGATTTGGGATATTCAAAGAGTCACAGATTCCAATCATATTTCTCAGGCTACAAGAACAATGATAATTATACTAATTATGTCAGTTTTATTCCTGCAAACTCCATGGCAGGTTAGGGGGATGTGCTTATGAGGCAGAAGTAAGCCAAGTGTTCCCTCTTAGCAGCTGCCTCTATCATAGTGTCCTCTGCAAAGCTGCAATTTCTGACCTTCATACCTCTTTAGAGCTCATCTTTTATGATGGAGCATCTTCCTTGAGATGGTTCTAAAGTTTATTCAAGGCAACTGGGAGGCAAAAGAAAATGAAATGAGAGCTGTGTTAATTTCATGTTAATAACAGCAGAGCAATTTTCTTACTGGGAATAACTAGTTACCTTAATCATTTTAAGTAGTTATTAACAGTAGCCTAAAAAGGATGTTTATGCTTATCACAATATAAGCACAAAAGAAATGAAGGCATGAATAGCAAGACTTTAAACAGATTTCTGGCATCCTCTTTCTAGGTAGATGATTAAATGGTATTAATCTTTAAAACTGACTTCAATCCTGAGATCATAACCATGTGATAAAATGCTAAATTAACTGCTAGAAATAGAAGTGGGCCCAATAGATTTATTGTGCTAATTTACCAACACCAGAAGTGTGCACCACTGTTTTGAGGAAGGCCATGGAAAAGAAATAATGACAGGTAGATATATGGATTAATTAATTAAATGCATATAGCAGCATCTTTCCCAATATAATGACTTCCTCAGAAGCTGCTCTATATGTTTCTGAGAATAAGAAAAGCTACAATGTATCATTTGTTGTTTCATTCCACCCCACCCTGAAGATAATGATCAGAGATTAGAAAATGAATAAAACTCAGGCAACTTAGGTAGACCACATCCACACAATAGAAAAGAAAAAAAAAATTGCAAAAGAAGAACAAAATACTTGTTTAAAGATTTTATAGTTTTAAGACATGTCAAGTAATTTTTTCATAAGCAAGAGGACGATTCTTCCCTGCAATCACTGTAATTTGTAAGAAGAATCAGCTTGATAATTCAGGAAAATCATCCATATCAGCAAAATGCATTTAGTAAACAGTGATGCAAGAGGGGCTATGTTAACTCCTGGAGAGAAAATATGTAAACCACATTCTGCCTTCCAGTAATTCTCATCATTCTGAAGAGATGTTTCTATAAACAATAATTGGAACTTGGAGTGGTAAATGTCTTAGTTTATGTTGTAAATAAACTATGTTGTAGGAATAAAGGTAACACAGAGGCACAGGAGAGCATTCCCACCTGGAAGGTGAAGTCTGGGCAGGGTTTCAATGAATGAGTAAGAATTTGCCAGATGGACACAGTAGTGAAGGATGTATCTGATGGAGGGAAGTTCAGTTCAGTCGCTCAGTCGTGTCTGACTGTTTGCAACCCCATGGACTGCAGCACGCCAGGCCTCCCTGTCCATCACCAACTCCTGGAGTCCACCCAAACTAATGTCCATTGAGTGGTGATGTCATCCAACCATCTCATCCTCTGTTGTCGCCTTCTCCTCCCACCTTCAATCTTTCCCAGCATCAGGGTCTTTTCAAATGAGACAGTTCTTCACATCAGGTGGCCAAAGTATTGGAGTTTCAGTTTCAACATCAGTCCTTCCAATGAATATTCAGGACTGATTTCCTTTAGGATGGACTGATTGGATCTCATTGCAGTCCAAGGACTCTCAAGAATCTTCTCCAACACCACAATTCAAAAGCATCAGTTCTTCAGTGCACACCTTTCTTTATAATCCAACACTCACATCCATACATGACTACTGGAAAAACCATAGCTTTGACTAGATGGACTTTTGGTGGCAAAGTAATCTCTCTGTTTTTTAATATGCTGTCTAGGTTGGTTATAGTTTTTCTTCCAAAGAGCAAGTGTCTTAATTTCATGCCTGCAGTCACCATCTGCAGTGATTATGGAGCACAGTAAAATAAACACTCTCACTGTTTCCATTGTTTCCCCATCTATTTTCCATGAAGTATTCTAAGGCTGAAACTCCAGTACTTTGGCCACCTCATGCAAAGAGGTGACTCATTAGAAAAGACTCTGATGCTGGGAGGGATTGGGGGCAAGAGAAGAAGGGGACGACAGAGGATAAGATGGCTGGATGGCATCACTGACTCAATGGATGTGAATCTGAGTGAACTCCAGGAGTTGGTGATGGACAGGGAGGCCTGGTGTGCTGTGATTCATGGGGTCGCAAAGAGTCAGACACGACTGAGTGACTAAACTGAACTGGACTGAGTTGAATATGCCAGCGAATTTGGAAAACTCAGCAGTGGCTACAGGACTGGAAAAGGTCAGTTTTCATTCCAATCCCAAAGAAAGGCAATGCCAAAGAATGCTCAAACTACCACACACAATTGCACTCATCTCACATGCTAGTAAAGTAATGCTCAAAATTCTCCAAGCCATTTTAAACTATGGTGTTGGAGAAGACTCTTGAGAGTCCCTTGGACTGCAAGGAGATCCAACCAGTCCATTCTGAAGGAGATCAACCCTGGGATTTCTTTGGAAGGAATGATGCTAAAGCTGAAACTCCAGTACCTCATGTGAAGAGTTGACTCATTGGAAAAGACTCTGATGCTGGGAGGGATTGGGGGAAGGAGGAGAAGGGGATGACAGAGGATGAGATGGCTGGATGGCATCACTAACTCGATGGCCATGAGTCTGAGTGAACTCCTACAGTTGGTGATGGACAGGGAGGCCTGGCGTGCTGCGATTCATGGGGTCTCAAAGAGTCGGACATGACTGAGCGAATGAACTGAATTGAATTGAATGCTCATAAGGGAGGCACAGGACCAATGCCTCACTCTTTCCCCTTATTTTTCAGTATAGTAAGGTTATACACAATATGGAAGACTTTTTGTATGTTCTTCTTGAGGATCACTATACGTTTATGATGCTACCTGCAATCTAAGGATTTCTTGTAGGATCTTTCTTTCTTTTTCTTTTTCAACATGGTAGTTACATGAAGGGTAAATATCTCTGTTCAAGGTGTTTACTGGACCTCAATATACTATTTAAATATTTTTATATCAAGGCAGGAGTCAGAATCTTCAAATCTAATTCTGGTTGTACTTTCTCTCTTGTACTTCCTTTCTGGCTTTACTTCCTGGTGTTCTCCACCTTGCTGCAAAGAAAAGCCTCTCCCTGTTTTCAGTTTTGCTAAATTATATGACTTTGCTAAAAATTGTAAAGTTACAAGTTTAAGAATCTTAGGTCTTTTTCTTCATATTAAAATGTGGTTTTGGGAAATTTGGAAATTCTTTTGAATAAAGCTTAGATTTTGAGATAATGATATGACTTTAAAAATCCATTTTAAAATACATAGAAAATAATTTTCTATGAAAATTCAGTGGTTGGGATGATATAGATCAAATGACAGATTGAATATGAAAATATTTTAAAATATTGTGTTCTTTATGCATGCTGAACTAAGAACCTCACTATATGTGCCTCAATTTTCTACAAATTATATATTCTGCCAAGTGTGTTTTTCCTGTTTTGATAGGAGATTCATATTTTATTTCTCCAGTTGAAATAATTATATAGTTAAGTATAAATTAAAGGCATGGTTGTAAAAGAAACCCAGGTCCTTTAGGTGGTTCAGTCAAAGAGGTAAGAGCTCTGGCTGATTCACATGAGATGCATTCACTCCTTGGCCCAGGTTTTGGGATTCTGCCAGCCTTGGGTTCATTAATAGTTTCTTCAAAATCCTTAAGTGTCAGATCCTCCTAGCAGTTGTCATTTATTTGAACCATTTGAGGGCTTACACAGGCCCCTAAACATTCCACTTCTATAAGAATGAAAAGTTTGTCAGGTGTAGTCTTTCCAAACTTTATTTCAAGTTTTTTTTTTTTTTTTTTTTCTTCTTAATGACCTCCAGTATGCTGTCAGGCTTTCAGTGCATGCAAGGCATGGTAGTGTATATTTAAATATATTTTCCAAGTGGCTTTGCAGTATATATTGTATTAAAAAGTTGGTACATCATATACTCTCATCGGAGGTACTTGTAAAACTTTTTCAAACTTGTTCATAGCAGAGTTGGGCAGCCATCCATTTTTCCCTTTGTGCTAAATCCAGGATTAGAAGCACAGCTTCTGCTTTATTCCATTTTAGGTGTTGTTGTTGTTCAGTCCTTCAATCGTTTCTGAAACTTTGTGACCCGATGAACTGCAGCACACCAGGATTCTCTGACCTTCAATATCTCCCTGAGTTTGCTGAAACTCATGTCCATTGAGTCGATGACACCATCCAACTATCTCATCCTCTTTTGACCCCTTGTCCTCAATCTTTCTCAGCATCAGGGTCTTTTTCAATGTGTTGGTTCTTCACATCAGAGGTCCAAAATATTGAAACTTCAGCTTCAGCACCAGTCCTTCCAATGAATATTAAGAGTTCATTTTCTTTAGGATTGACTGGTTTGATCTTGCTGTCCAAGGGAGTCTCAAGAGTCTTTTCCAGCACTGCAGTTCAAAACCATCAGTTGTTCAGCATTCTGCCTTATTTATGGTCCAGCTCTCACATCTGTACGTGACTACTGGAAAAACCATAGCTTTGATTTTACAGACCTTTTCTGACAGAGTGATGTCTCTGATTTGTAATATGTGTCTAGATTTGTCATAATTTTTCTTCCAAGGAGCAAGCATCCTTTTGTTCCATGGCTACACCCACTGTCCACAGTGATTTTGGAGCCCCCCAAAAGAAAGTCTATCACTCTTTCCATCATTTCCCCATCTATTTGCCTTGAAGTGATGGGACCAGATACCATGATCTTTGTTTTTTGAACACTGGGTTTTAAACCAGCTTTTTCACTCTTTTCTTTCACTTTCGTCAAGAGGCTCTTCGGTTTTCTTCACAGTCAGCCACAAGGGTGATGAAATCTGCATATTTAAAGTTATTGTTATTTCTCCCGTCGATCTTGATTCTAGCTTGTGTTTCATCCAGCCCAGCATTTCCCGTGATGTACTCTGTATATAAGTTAAATAAGCAGAGTGACAATATACAGCCTTGATATATTTCTTTTCCAATTTGGAACCAGTCTGCTGTTCCAGGCCCAGTCCTAACTGTTGCTTCTTGACCTGAATAAAGATTTCTCAGGAGGCAGGTAAGGTGACCTGGTATTCCCATCTCTTTAAGAATTTTCCACAGTTTGTTGTGTTCCACACAGTCAAAGGCTTTGGCATAGTCAATAAAGCAGAAGTCATATTTTTGTTTGTATGTTTAACAATTGTCTCTGATTATATTCTATGCAGCCAAAGATGGAGAAGCTCTATACAGTCAACAAAAACAAGACCAGGAGCTGACTGTGGCTCAGATCATGAACTCCTTATTGCCAAATTCAGACTTAAATTGAAGAAAGTAGGGAAAACTGCTAGACCATTCAGGTATGACCTAAATCAAATTCCTTATGATTATACAGTGGAAGTGAGTGCTTACTCCTTGGAAGAAAAGTTATGTCCAACCTAGATATCATTTTCACAAGCAGAGACATTACTTTGCCGACTAAGGTCCGTCTAGTCAAGGCTATGGTTTTTCCTGTGGTCATGTATGGATGTGAGAGTTGGACTGTGAAGAAGGCTGAGCGCCGAAGAATTGATGCTTTTGAACTATGGTGTTGGAGAAGACTCTTGAGAGTTCCTTGGACTGCAAGGAGATCCAACCAGTCCATTCTGAAGGAGATTAACCCTGGGATTTCTTTGGAAGGAATGATGCTAAAGCTGAAACTCCAGTACTTTGGCCACGTCATGCGAAGAGTTGACTCATTGGAAAAGACTCTGATGCTGGGAGGGATTGGGGGCAGGAGGAGAAGGGGACGACCGAGGATGAGATGGCTGGATGACATCACGGACTCGATGGACGTGAGTCTGAGTTATCTCCAGGTGATGGTGATGAACAGGGAAGCCTGGTGTGCTGCGATTCATGGGGTCGCAAAGAGTCGGACACGACTGAGTGACTGAACTGAACTGAACTGTCCTCTTAAGAGTTTTCCATTGTGAAATCAAATGGAATATCTAGGTTATTGTCAGGAGTATCTCTGTGCACAATTAAGGCTCCTCCAGCTCCATTCTGCCCAACCATCTCATGCAAATTCCTCAAATGTCTTCTCTACTGGCAAGGCTCACTGAGTGGGTCCATGGGTCCAGAATGCCATAAAGATCATGATGGACCAAATTGCCCACCTCCCAAGTGGTTTTTATTTAAAATTTTTAATGATCATTGCATGATATCATGAATAAAAAAAATCAGGATATTCAGGTTTTAGTAATAGTTAATTCGTAGCTCTTTAACTACCAATATATTTTATGTACTTATCACATGTTTAAGGCAAAATACATTAACAGATTATCTCATTTGTTTTCTTTGATATCTTTTCTATGTCTGAAGGAAAGATATTTGTAACAGATGGGTCCTACAAGTGGCTTTTTAAAATTCTGACTCTATAATCACAGGGCAAATGGCTTATAATTTTAATTTTCAGAACTCTGATATAAACTGTAATACCTGACTGCTTTCTACCCTTCTTGAGTTATAGCTAGTTAAGAAATAAAACAACAATTTGAAAATTGTTCTTTTCATTCTAAAGTTGTATACTTAAAAGAAACAAGCCAGGGGGCATTATGATTATGTACCTCCTTCATTTTATCAAAACTCATTCAAACACTATGGTATGTATAAGTAGACAATTCATATAATTTACTTTTATTTATTGATCAGCATACCCAAAATTGTCCCAATCAAGCAAGGGCTACAAATAATTTGTATGTGTCTGTGACTGAATTGTTTTTGACATCTTCCTTCCACAATTTTAAAACAATTATAGAATATTTCTTAAACATACCTTGTTATGTATTCCTTCTAAATATCCTATTTCATTAAACTTTCCTCATAATATGTGGGTTTAGTTATTATACGTGAGCATTTTTTACCTAATTATCTTTAAATGTCCTATTTTATTGCAACTTAAATACATGGATGGTATTTGGAAGTTTTTTTTCTTAACCTTTTTCTTTATGTGTATGGATATTAGGGACAACTTGGCATTTGGTATTAATTTTAATAATTCTGGTATTAAAGTCCATAAAATTCTGGAAGCTCATCTTCCTTTGGCAATGTTTTCAGTTACAGATAAATATTTTTTTATTGTGGGATCTAGGGCATCTGTTGGAGAAGGAAATTGAAACCCACTCCAGTATTCTTGCTTGGAGAATCCCAGGGACAGAAGAGCCTGGTGGGCTGCCGTCTATGGGGGTCACACGGAGTTGGACATGACTGAAGTGACTTAGCAGCAGCAGGGCATCTGTGATCATCTTACTAGTACAGAAACTCAGAGACAAATAGAACAGACATTATAGGAAGAAAGCAAGGATTCTGAAGGAATTCTTGGGAATCCATGAATCCTTAATGTCTCATGACAGACATGCCGACATTCAGAGTGTAATGAAAGGAAACTGTCAACACACCACTCTGATAGTGGAGAGGAGTGGAGATTATTTAACTCAATTAGCTGGACTTTATCTAAAAACCTTCCAGATGAGGCAAAAAAAAAAATGCTGTGAGGTGGTGAATCATACGTTTTAACCTTAAAATATTCCCTTAATTATAAATACATCATTTTATAAGGCTATAAATTTCAGGTCTGGAGATAGAGCATTCTACATATGCAATTAAAGTAAACAAATGTATGTCCTTTCCAGGATATCCAGAGAACACTAGTTACTCACCAAGAGGAACATACCATGCAATTTGACTCAGAATAACACAGATGAGAAGTTAGTCTGCTTTCTATACTCACCAATTCTCATTTAGAAAACTCCTGAGGCATCATTTGATGAATAGCTAAAAAATTAATTCATAACATGTATAACAGATATACTTAATATTCATAAGATGCATTCCCAATATAAACCAATATTTTCAATATAAGCATTAAATAGATATATTAGATGACAATTATTTTTTCTGAGGAGTGATATAAAATGTTATTGCCTATTATTTTGTGCATTTAACATAATTAAATGTACATCATTTTAAGTGTTAATATACATAATATATTCCTTCAGCTTCAGGTGATAAACAATGATTTTGTTTTCTACTCTATACAAATAATAAGCAGGAAAATGTCATTTGGGAAAAAATGTGAAGCTATATCTTTGGAAGAAAAGCTATGACCAACCTAGACAGGCATGCTAAAAAGCAAAGACGTCACTTTGCCAACAAAGGTCCTTCCAAAGCTATGGTTTTCCAGTAGCCATGTATGGATGTGAGAGTTGGACTATAAAGAAAGCTGAGCACTGAAGAGCTGATGCGTTTGAACTGTGGTGTTGGAGAAGACTCTTGAGAGTCCCTTGGGGTGCAAGAAGATCAAACCAGTCAATCCTAAAGGAAATCAGTCCTGAATATTCATTGGAAGGACTGATGCTGAAGCTGAAACTCCAATATTTTGGCCATCTAATGTAAAAAACTGACTTATTGGAAAAGACCCTAATTCTGGGAAAGGTTGAAGGCAGGAGGAGAAGGAGATGATAGAGGATGAGATGGTTGGATGGCATCACAGACTCAATGGACACAAGTTTGAGTAAACTCTGGGAGTTGGTGATGGACAGGAGAGCCTGGTGTGCTGCAGTCCATGGAGTTGCAGAGTTAGACACAAGGGAGTGACTGAAATGAGCTGAACTGATGTCTGTGAGAAAGCTTCAAATTATATCAGATTATATATGGCTTACACAGATTAAGTTATTGTCCATGTGAAGCAACATATTATCAGAGAGAAATTATTTAGTATATACATTACTAGGCCACAAAATCCTCAAGTAATCTCTCCTTTGAAAGAACCTCTTTTGTCACTGTTTTTTAAACAAGAGATTATTTTTGCTAACTTTAGCTCTATTAGTCTTAATCCGTCTTTGCATGTGACAGTTCAGTTTAGATGAGGAAGGTCATAAAACATTAGGTTCTTCTCCTTGCAATTCTTTCCAGTGTTGTCTGCGTTGGATAGAGGAGCTTCCCAATGACCTGTTGAGTTGGTGGGAAAAATTAATGAATGAATGAATGAACAAATGAATAAACAAATAAAGTGTAAAGCTGAAAATATTCCATGAGTGGGAGGGAGGGAGGGAGAAAAAGGAATATTTTTAACTTTTCACTTACTGAACTTTGATGAGATGATGTTTAGGTTCCTCGGGATTCACTTGTGAATTAAGATGGAAGAGTCAAGTGTTATTTTTTCTAAGAGTCTCTGAGCCATAGAAATAGGAAATTTGGGCCTTAGATATGATCACTTCTCAAATCTACTCTAAGCAGTATTTACACAAGACCAGGAAGGAAGAATAATGTAGTATAGAGAACCTCACATATGCATAAGGGATCTTTCATGTTATATTTACTCAACTTCCAAATCTTTTAAAGTTAGTGGTAAGCCTTAAGAAATATTTTTTTGTGATGCTTTTATTTTAGTAATGAATTGGATTATTGGAAAACTTTTAAGTTTTATTGTTTAACAAAGAAATATAGCTGTCATAGGTTATTATTATTGTAAGAGGTAAATATTCCCTATAGAATTTCTCATTAACGTTTGACAAACTATAATAAAATAACAGGCATGACATTTCTTAGAATAGGTCCATTCTCAAGGGATTCACTAAGAAAAGATCATGACAAACATTGCATACCTCCTAAAATGTGGACACGTGGCTTCATTCTGTAGTTATCTTTAAGTAGGTTTAAATTAATTAAAATAAAACTATTAGACAAAGACTTGGAAATCCATGCATGAACTTCTAGCTTCTTTATGACATTTTTTAATGTCCTGTGTGCTTTCAAAAACCATTATTAGCATAGAATGTCTGTGCCTAATATATTGTAATAGCCCTTACTTAACCCTTGTATACAAGATTACTGCAAACAATCAATCATTAGTAGCAGATTTTAGAAAGAAAATTCTGATGTGTTGATATGAATGTATTCCTATAGGCTCATTTTTCACTTGCAAACACAGAATGTTTAGTTAAAAACCAACTTTATCTAGGAATAGCTGCATTTCTGTCAGAGAGAAAGCTGATAGAAAGATTTGGCAGCTATAGAAATAAGATATACTCTAGGAGTTGTGTTTATTTTTTTCACACAACTTCCTTCAAGAAATATCTATGCTTCATTTTTTATTAGTGTAAAGAAGAAAGAAAAAAATCCCTTTCTCTTAGAAAATCCACTGTCACATACATTGGTATTTTTAGTACCTTAATAAAACCCAGGGATTTGTTCTAAAGAACATCACATTATGGATGTTTCCTTGAGAAAATGCAACAGTGAGCTTTAGTTAAACAAAGAATTATGCCTCTTTGTATCAAGTGAATTTAGTTTAAATATAGTCATTTGAAATATAGTTTAAGCAGAATTTTAATTAGCTTATAAGCCCTGGGATATACTTCTCAGTAATGCTGAGTGTTTTGAGTCTCTACTTTCAGATTCACTTCATATTAATTTTAGCATGATAAGCAACCTTGTCTTTCATGCATGTTAAAGTCAAACAAATAAGACTGTTCTTGACTCTAGTCACTATATTAACTCTCTGGTACCTGGTTATTACCATCTGATCCAGAAGTTCAAAGGGATCCAGCATGGCCTCTGAAAAAGTTCCAAGTTAGAAGGGAACTGAGACATTGATTTGCTAAGAGATAGTTGGTTTTTGGACAACACATCCTTGTGTTCAGAGGTAGACGTAAAATATTAAGCATAGCCTCTGTTCAAACTCCTTACATTACAAACACAGTGTTAGTAAATGACAATAATCTTAGCTGCTCTATTAATTATATAATGTACTAATAAATACTAATAGTTATTGAATATCCATTACAAATATTGCTGTGCTAAGTCTTTACATTTAATTTCTTCTTCATCACTCACAACAATTTATGGTTTGTAAATTTTCCACTGAGGTAAGGAAAATGAGAATTATTAAATATTTTACTTCAACATCACTCATCTTGGAAGTGACATGGTAAAGAGTCTGACTGAGATCTATTTATGTCTAGAGTTCAAATATTTAACCTCTTTGCTATATTGCAAAAAGACATTTGTTCTGTTAATTTGACATAATACTTCTACTACTACTACTAAGCATTTATTACATATTTGCTGATACCCTTCTAAATGATTCCCAATAATTAATTCTTACATATATTCTACTATCCCACCAACTACAATCAATAGTACTCATGATAGTTGTCTTATCAAATATACAATCCTGGTAATATGCCTAAGAGCATTATTATGAAAGTCACTCAGTCGTGTCCAACTCTTTGTGACCCCATGGACATACAGCCTGTGGGATTATCCAGGCCAGAACACTGGAGTGGGTAGCCTTTCTCTTCTCCAGGGGATCTTCCTGACCCAGGGATAGAACCTAATACTCCAGCATGGCAGGCGGATTCTTGACCAGCTGAGCCTCAAGGGAAGCCCCAAAGCATTATTAGTGTGTGTATAAGTGTGTGTATACACACACACACATATGTGTGTAAATATATATATATATTATATGCACATAAATATCAACTAGAGTGTTTATAGTACCCTTATTTATAGACACCACCAACCTGGAAATTGTCCAAACATCCACTAGTGTTTGAATGGATAAATAAATTGTAATGTATTTAAAAGACAGGACACTATACAGCAACATTATGTTGAAATTCATAATTAAATGTTGAATGAAAGAACTGTGCATTTTTCAAAAAAAGTATGTGCTAATCAATTTTTATCCAATATAAAAATAAGCAAAACTAATCTATCTTGTTATAAGTCAAAGTAATGATAACCCTATGAAATGGGGAAAGAGATTAGAAGAGATATAAAAAGAAGATACTGAGAAGCTAATATAACTTTATTTGAGTGGTGATTATTTATCTGTCTATATCTATCTATAACTATATATATCTATAACCTGACAAAATATGGTCCACTGGAGAAGGGAATGGCAAACCACTTCACTATTCTTGCCTTAAGAACCCCATGAACAGTATGAAAAGGCAAAAAGATAGGACAGTGAAAGATGAACTCCCCAGGTTGGTAGGTGCCTAATATGATACTGGAGATCAGTGGAGAAATAACTCCTGAAAGAATACAGAGATGGAGCCAAACAAAAACAACACCCAGTTATAGATGTGACTGGTGATGGAAGCAAGTTCCTATGCTATAAAGAACAATATTGCATAGGAACTTAAAATGTTAGGTCCATGAATCAAGGCAGATTGGAAAGGGTGAAATGAGATGGCAAGAGGGAACGTCAACATTTTAAGAATCAGTGAACTGAATGGACTGGAATGGATGAATTGAACTCAGATGACCATTATATCTACTACCGTGGTCAGGAATACCTTAGAAGAAATGGAGTAGCCATCATAGTCCACAAAAGAGTCCAAAAAGCAGTACTTGGATGAAATCTCAAAAACGACAGAATGATCTCTGTTCATTTCCAAGGTAAACGATTCAAGATCACAGTAATCAAAATCTATGCCCTGAACAGTAATGATGAAGAAGCTGAAGTTGAACAGTTCTATGAAGACCTACAAGACCTTCCAGACTTAACACCCAAAGAAGATGCTCTTTTCATCATAGGGGGCTGAAATGCAAAAGTAGGAAGTCAAGAGACACCTGGAGTAAGAGGCAAATTTGGCCTTGGAGTACAGAATTAAGCAGGGCAAAGGCTAATAGAGTTGTGCCAAGAGAATGTATTGGTCATAGCAAACACCCTCTTGCAACAACACAAGATAAGACTCTACACATGGATCTCACCAGATGGTCAATACTGATGATTGATTGATCATACTCTATGCAGCCAAAGATGGAGAAGCTCTATACAGTCACCAAAAACAAGATTGGGAGCTGACAGTAGCTCGGATCATGAACTCCTTATTGCCAAATTTAGACTTAAATTGAAGAAAGCAGGGAAAACCACTAGACCTTTCAGGTATGACCTAAATTGAACCCCTTATGATCATACAGTGGAAGTGAGAAATAGATTTAAGGGACTAGATCTGATAGACAGCCTGATGACCTATGGGGTGAAGTTTGTGATGTTGTACAGGAGACGGGGAGCAAGACCATCTCCAAGAAAAAGAAATGCAAAAAGCAAAATAGCTGTTTGAGGAGGCCTTACAAATAGCTATGCAATGAAGAGAAGCTAAAAGCAAAGGAGAAGAGGAAAGATATACCTATTTGAATGCAGAGTTCCAAAGAAGAGCAAGGAGAGATAAGAAAGCCTTCCTCAGTGAACAGTGCAAAGAAATAGGGGAAACCAGTAGAATGGGAAAGAAAAGGGATCTCTTCAAAAAAAAAAAAAAATTAAAAACACCAAGGGAATATTTTATGCAAATAAGGCCCCAATAAAGGACAAAAATGGTATGGACCTAATAGAATCAGAAGATATTAAGAAGAGGTGGCAAGAATACATGGAAGAACTAGACAAAAAAGATTTTCGTAACCCAGATAATCATGATGAGTGTGATCACTCACCTAGAGCCAGACATTCTAGAATGTGAAGTCAAGTGGCCATTAGGATGCATCACTATGAACAAAGCTAGTGGAGGTGATGGAATTCCAGTTGAGCTATTTCAAATCCTGAAAGATGATGCTGTGAAAGTGCTGCACTCAATATGCCACCAAATTTGGAAAACAGCAGTGGCCAGAGGACTGGCCAAGGTCAGTTTTCATTCCAATCACAAAGAAAGGCAATTCCAAAGAATGTTCAAACTACCACACAATGACACTCATCTCACACACTAGTAAAGTACTATTCAAAATTCTCCAAGCCTGGCTTCAACAGTATGTGAACCGTGAACTTTCAAACGTTCCAGCTGGATTTAGAAAGGGCAGAGGGACCAGATACCAAATTGCCAACATCCGTTGGATCATCAAAAAGGCAAGAGAGTTACAGAAAAGCATCTATTTCTGCTTTATTGATGATACCAAAGCTTTTGACAGTGTGGATCACAACAAACTGTGGAAAATTCTGAAAGAGATGGGAATGCCAGACCACCTGACCTACCTCTTGAGAAATCTGTACACAGGTCAGGAAGCAACAGTTAGAACTGGACATGGAGCAACAGACTGATTCTAAATTTGAAAAGGAGTACGTCAAGGGTGTATATTGTCGCCCTGCTTATTTAACTTATATGCGGAGTATATCATGAGAAATGTGGGGCTGAAGGAAGCACGAGCTGGAGTCAAGATTGCTGGGAGAAATATCAATAACCTCAGATATGCAGATGACACCACCCTTATGGCAGAAAGTGAAGAGGAACTAAAAAGTCTCTTGATGAAAGTGAAAGAGGAGAGTGAAAAAGTTGGCTTAAAGCTCAACATTCAGAAAACAAAGATCATGGGATCTGGTCCCATCACTTTGGGCAAATAAATGGGGAAACAGTGAAAACGGTGGCAGACTTTATTTGGGGGGACACCAAAATCACTGCAGATGTTAACTGCAGCCATATCAAAGATACTTACTCCTTGGAAGGAAATTTATGACCAACATAAATTGTCTTGTAGACAGCATATAAAAAAAACAGAGACATTACTTTTTCAACAAAGGTCCGTCTAGTCATTACTTTGTCAACAAACACATCTAGTCCATCTATGGTTTTTCCAGTAGTCATGTACGGATGTGAGAGTTGGACTATAAAGAAATCTGAGTGCCAAAGCATTGATGCCTTTGAACTGTGGTGTTGGGCTGCAAGAAGATCAAACCAGTCCATCCTATAGGGATCAGTCCTGAATACTCATTGGAAGGGATAATGTTGAAGCTGAAACTCCAATACTTTGACCAGCTTTTGGGAAGAACTGTCTCATTTGAAAAGACCCCGTGTCTTGGAAAGATTCAAGGTGGGAGGAGAAGGGGACAACAGAGGATGAAATGTTTGGATGCTATCACCAACTCAATGGACATGAATTTGAGTAAACTCCGGGAGTCTGTGATAGACAAGGGAGCCTGGTGTGTTCCCATCCATGGAGTCACAGAGTTGGACACGATTGAGCAACTGAACTGAATATACACACACACACACGAACACATTTGATATACATATGTGTGAAATTAGGCACATTAATATAATGTTAAAATTAATTCATTCTATGACTTCCTCCATAAGTTTTACATTAACTAAACTTCTTTTTCATAGGTTTCCATTTCTTATCATTACCATAACCTTATAGCCCATATATTAGTTGGTTTGTTTCTTAAGTTCGATATAAACTTCATCTTGTCTTCTGTACCTTGAAAATAGTATGCTTCCTGTTCATAAAAATATCTATAGACTTTAGAGAAACCTTTATAAATATAAAATGTTGAAAATATTCCCAATATATTTAAATTTAGATAATATTTATATCTTTTTTTCTTTCTTTTTTATTTACTTTACAATATTGTATTGGTTTTGCCAAACATCAACATGAATCTGCCACAGGTATTTTATGTTTTATCATTGATGCTTAATGTTTTATACAGAATTTCACATTTTTACCTTTTAGTCATTTAGTCACTTTCATCAGTTTGCACTTCAAAATTAATGTTTATTTCTTGTCATTCACCTTTTTACTCAATTATTTCATCTCAAATATACCATCAAAATAAGACTTTAATTAACTTGTAGAAATTTGTAATACAATAACTTGATTCCTCAAAGGATCTTGCAAAGCAAATATGCATCAGCGTTAGTTAACAACAGAATTATGTTTTTAATGTTATTATCTTGATGAAATGTTGAGATTACCATTTAACTTACTGAAAGCTATAATTTAAGTATTTGTACCATAATATCTGACTTCCCTCCAGTTGAAAAAAAATAATATTTTGAAATATTTACTTCATGGTGAAATGCTTTTATATTGTTTTTCAAATGGATCACTGGAGAGTCAGTGTTGAAAATAGACCCTAAATGTGTGTGTGTGTGTATGTGTGTGTGTTGATAGTGGTGGTGGCAGAAATATTTTTTAAATATAAATTTATTTATTTTAATTGGAAGTTAATTACTTTACAATATTGTATTGGTTTTGCCATACATCAACATGAATCTGCCACAGGTATACACATGTTCCCCATCCTGAACCCCCCTCTCTCCTCCCTCCCCTTACCATCCCTCTGGGTCATCTCAATGCACCAGCCCCAAGCATCCAGTATCATGCATCGAACCTGGACTGGCAATTCATTTCATATATGATATTATACATGTTTCAATGCCATTCTCCCAAATAATCCCACTCTCTCCCTGTCCCACAGAGTCCAAAAGACTGTTCTATACGTCTGTGTCTCTTTTGCTGTCTCGCATACAGGGTTATCATTACCATCTTTCTAAATTCCATATATATGTGTTAGTATACTGTATTTGTGGAGAAGGAAATGACAACCCACTCCAGTGTTCTTGCCTGGAGATTCCAAGAGATGGGGGAGCCTGGTGGGCTGCCGTCTATAGAGTCACACAGTGTCAGACACGACTGACGTGACTTAGCAGCAGAAGCAGCATACTGTATTTGTGTTTTTCTTTCTGGCTTACTTCACTCTGTATAATAGGCTCCAGTTTCATTCACCTCATTAGAACTGATTCAAATGTATTTGTTTTAATGGCTATGTAATACTCCATTGTGTATATGTACCATTGTAGAGATGAGTGTGGATATAAATTAAAAAACAATTACCCTAATCCAATAGAGAAGAGGTGGTGGTGACTAAGGGGATGTGTTTTAATTGTAGTACAAGACAGAGCAGATACTGAATGTGTTTTAAAAGCACACATTGCCAAATTTTTATTGTGTACCCAGTATCCTGCCTGCATGTCTGCTAAGTCGTCTCTGTCTTGTCCAATTCTTTGAGACCCTGTATGCTATAGCCTGCAAAACATCTCTGTCAATGGGGATTCTCCAAGCAAGAATACTGAAGTGGGTTGCCATGCCCTTCTCCAGGGAATCTTCCTGACCCCGGGATTGACCCAAATCTCTTAAGTCTCCTGCATTGGTAGGCAGGTTATTTTCCACTAGCACCATCTGGGACGCCCACCCCGTATCTTACATAATATAAATTTCTCAAAATATTTGCTGAATGAAAGAATAATGCATCATCACATAATCCTTTTCTCTTTAGTTATCCGCAACTGTTTCTCAATGTGAATTGAAGAAATGTTTTGCCACTACTCTGAGTTAATTTCTCCTCATGCATACCCTGAACATTCTATGCATATTTCACAGTTCTTACCAATATTTCTTGTGCACTGAGATCATGGTTAGAGGACCTAGAGAGTACTGTCCAACAGAAATTCAATGAGCCACATACGTAATTTTAAATATTCTAGAACTAACAGTGGAAACAAAATTAAAAGCCAACAGCTGAAATTAATTTTATGATATATTTTATTTATCCTGATTTATCTAAAACATTACTATTTCAACAATATAAAAAAAAATCAATGAAGTTTTCTTCATGCCTTTTTTTTTTTTCCTTTTGGTAAAAAGTCTTCCAAAGTTAGTGTGTATTTTACATTTATAGCACCACTCAATTCAAATGCTTAATTTCATAATAAAAACCTAATTTGCTTTTATAAGTAGTAAAGTTTATAGTTGAAAGAGTAGATTTACACATGTGCGTTGTTCCCAATGTACTTCAAAGTTTTCAAGTAACTGAATTGACAATCAGTTTTAATGGACAAATTTAAAATAAAACTTAAGTGAATTTTAAAATTCAGTTCCTTAGTCTCTTGAGTCATATTTCAAATGATCAACATGTAGCTTGTTGTTATTGTTCAGTCAGTTGTGTCCAACTATTTGAAACATCATGGGCTGCAACATGCCAGGCTTCCCAGTCCTTTATCAACTACTGGAGCTTGTTTAAACTCATGTCCATTGAGTCGGCGATGCCATCAAACCATCGCATCCCCTGTCATCCCCTTCGCCTCCTGCCTTCAAACTTTCCCAGTATCAGGGTCGTTTCTAATGAGTCAGCTCTTTGCATCAAGTGGCCAAAGTATAGGAGTTTCATCTTTAGCATCCGTCTTTCTAATGTATATCCAAGGTTGATTTCCTGTAGGAATGACTGATTTGATCTCCTTGCAGTCCAAGGGACTCTCAAGAGTCTTCTCCAACACCATAGTTCAAAAGCATCAATTCTTCAGTCCTTAGCCATCTTTATGATCCAGCTCTTACACCCATACATGACCACTGGAAAAACCATGGCTTTGACTAGATGGGCCTTTGTCGGCAAAGTCATGTCTCTGCTTTTTAATGTGCTGTCTAGTTTGGTCATAGCTTTCATCCAAGGAGCAAGCATCTTTTAATTTCATGGCTGCAGTCACTATCTAAAGTGATTTTGGAGCCCAAGAAAATCAAGTCTGTTGCTGTTTCCATTGTTTCCCCATTTATTTGCCATGAAGTGATGGGACTGGATGCCATGATCTTAGTTTCTGAATGTTATGTTTTAAGCCACCTTTCCCACTCCCCTCTTTCACCTTTATCAAGGCTCTCTAGTTCCTCTTCTCTTTCTGCAATAAGTGTGGTGTCATCTGCATATATGAGGTTATTGATATTTCTTCCAGCTTGTGCTTCATCCAGCCCACATGTTGCATGATGTACTCTGCATGTAAATTGAATAAACAGGGTGACAATATACAGCCTTGATGTACTCCTTTCCCAGTTTGGAACCAGTCCTTTGTTCCATGTCAGATTCTAACCGTTTCTTCTTGATCTCTGTGCAGGTTTCTCCAGAGGCAGATAAGGTGATCTGACATTCCCATCTCTTTAAGAATTTTCCACAGTTTGTTATGATCCACACAGTGAAAGACTTTAGCATAGTCAATGAATCAGAAATTGATGTTTTTCTTTAATTTTCTTGCTTTTTCTATGATCCAACAGATTTTGGCTACCATATTGGTTAGTGCAGAACTAGAAAACCAACTTCTTTGTCTTAAAATATAAGGAGAATATAACATAATTTTACACATTATATATGAAGCATGAAAATAAAGAAAATCATTTACCATAATTTGTGAGATATTTTTGTCTCATTCACATTCAGTGACAGAAATAAAGGCATGGAATAGGCACAAAGACAGTTGAAATAAGGACTGCAGTTTTTCTATGGGAAGAAGGTAAAACAATTAGAGTACATAAGTAAGACAGCAGTGATAAAGATGGATTATAGTATTTGGTCTTGTTAAAATTGTAACATTCCTGCCAAAAATGAATATTCTGAATGTTCCGAAGAAACATGAGACAAACCAGATTTGGATGACATTTAAAGAATGACTGGTCTGTATTTCTGAAAATTTAAAGGTCATAGAAGGCAAGAATAGGATGAGAAAATAAACCAGAACAAAGGCAAAGAGATAGAAGGTTTAAATATGATGTGGGATACTAGGTTAAATTGTAGACATGGAAAATATAGTTATTATGAACATTATTGCAAAAATTAATTAAATTTGACCGTCTAAGGTGGATTTGGTAAGTATTTTACTGTAAATCTCTGATTCTGATCATTGTACTCCAGTTATGAAAAGGAACTTTTTGTTCTTTAAAAAAATTTGAAGCATTTGGAACTAAGAACACAGTATTATCTTCAATTTCTGGTTAAATGATTCAGAAAGAAAATAAAGAGCAAAGAAGATGAGATTCAATCAGCAAGGGTGAAAACTAAAGATAAAATAAATGGAGCAACTTATCTTTGATCAACCAATTATTAATCTACTTAGGGAGTGTACCGCACAATTGCACTCATCTCACATGCTAGTAAAGTAATGCTCAAAATTCTCCAAGCCAGGCTTCAGCAATACGTGAACCATGAACTTCCTGATGTTCAAGCTGGTTTTAGAAAAGGCAGAGGAACCAGAGATCAAATTGCCAACATCCGATGGATCATGGAAAAAGCAAGAGAGTTCCAGAAAAA
>SJYT01040095.1:19637-34066 GCA_006410635.1 Cephalophus harveyi
AAAAAAAAAAATCCTATTGCTTTGTACTGAAAAGACTCATATGCCCTTTAATCCCAACTCTCATTAATATTGGTCAACATGTTGGCAATAGACTAATAAATAAAAATAGAACCATCTTAAAAACATTATTGCTGTAACTCCCTCCAAATAATACTAAGTACTGTTTGGTACATCTTTCTATTGTCTCCTCAGATTTATTCAGGTTTTTGTAACTGAGACGTCTCTAACAACAGGTTATTAATTTTGTTTTATTTGTCTCTTTTTTTTCTGTAACCATTGTTTTTACATCTTAGATTGCACAACTCCTAACTAAACAGTGCAAGGAGGCTATTGATCTTGGCCACTTAAAATTCCAGGTTCCCTCAAAGATACACAACCAAGCTTGCAATGTTGTTAGAGTCTAAAGTTGAGACAATAAAACACAAGCCCACTATTTTAAAGAAAGTAACTGTGTATATAACTTTTATTACAAAAATGTACTATTATATTTATTGATATATGCATTTATTTATTTGTCTGTGGTGGGTCTTAGTTGCAGCATGCAAAAGCTTTGTTTTGTCATAGCTGGGATCTTTTGTGATGGCATGTGGACTCTTTAGTTGTGCTACTGACAGACCAGTGAATCTGAGAAAGGTGGGGAGGCAAGCAGTATGTCTTTCTTTGGACAGTCGGCTGAGAAGATGGTAGACTAATGTCTCAAAGTCACCATCTTGTCAGGGTCTGGAGGCCAGGCTTTTTTATAGAGCCAGAGGGAGAGAAGATATGACAAACTAAAGCCAAAAGGTAGAATAGAGGGCTAGAGATAGTGAGGAAGTAGAGTAAAATGGACTTCCACCTTGCAGAACATCTAAGGATGGGCCAGCCTATGGAATGTGTGTATTAATTTCTTCTTTTCATAGGTGGGCTGGGTCACTTTATCTCCCTTTGAGCCAAGAAAAGCCTCATTAACAGTCAGGCTGAAGGGTAGGGTCTCCCGAGGCAGGCCATAATGTATGATNACTTCCACCTTGCAGAACATCTAAGGATGGGCCAGCCTATGGAATGTGTGTATTAATTTCTTCTTTTCATAGGTGGGCTGGGTCACTTTATCTCCCTTTGAGCCAAGAAAAGCCTCATTAACAGTCAGGCTGAAGGGTAGGGTCTCCCGAGGCAGGCCATAATGTATGATGATAATAACAATGGCATCAAAAAGCAAGTCAAAGAAACAGTTCCAACATGGAGTCCTTTGGTTCTTTGAAGAACCTTTGGTTCTTCACTACAGTACCCCATTGTCAAAGTCCATTCCATAGTCTTGAGGAAAAAGAGGCTAGTGACCATTCTGCTTCACCAGAAGGATTGTTCTGGGAGTGTCGAGGGACAGGGGCTCTGGGTGTGGGTATGGCATAGGTCTTCTTGGAGGGGGTCACCATTAATCCCATCATAGTGTTGCCAGAACTGACACAGGACTGGGAAATAGACTCTTGGAGGGCACAACAGTAATTTGTGCACCAGGACCCAGGAGAAAGGATCAGTGACCTCTCAGGAGACTGTCCTGGAATTGCCTGAGGGTGTCCGGAAGTCTCCGCTGGGTGAAGGTGTGTACGGTGATGGCCTGCTATGGGTTAGGCACAGGGACTCTAGCAGTCCATGCATGGGATATTTTGAGGGAGGTCACCATTATCTTCATTACTTCCACCATAGTTTGGCCCCAGGTAAGGAAATGGCAATCCACTCCAGTACTATTGCCTGGAAAATGCCATGGAGAGAGGAGGCTGATAAGCCTCTGATCCTTCTCCATCAGAGGCAGATAGACTAAAAATCACAACTGTAGAAGACTAAAGAATCTGATCACATGGATCAAAGCCTTGCCTAACTCAATGAAACTATGAGCCATGCCATGTAGGGCCACCCAAGATGGACAGGTCACGGTGGAGAGATAAGGTAAAATGCAGTTCACTGGAGAAGGGGATGGCAAACCACCTCAGTATTCCTGCCTAGAGAACTCCATGAACAGTATGAAAAGGCAAAAAGATGTGGCACTGAAAGAGGAACTCCCCAGGTCAGTAGGTGCCCAATATGCTACTGGAGATCAATGGAGAAATAACTGTGGAAAGAATAAAGAGACAGAGCCAAAACAAAAACAGAACCCTGTTGTGAATGTGGCCAGTGATACGAGTAATGTCTGATGCTGTAGAGCAATAGTGCATAGGAACCTGGAATGATAGTTCCCATGAATCAAGGTAAATTGAAAGTGATCAAACAGGAGATGGCAAGAGTGAATGTCGGCAATGTAGGAACCAGACTGGATTGAGGGAATGTAACTCAGATGACCATGATATCTACTTCTGTGGCCAGAAATCCCTTGGAAGAAATGGAGCAGCCCTCATAGTCAATAAGAGTACAATATACAGTACTTGGATGCTGTCTAAAAAATGACAGAATCATCTCTGTTCATTTCCAAGAAAAACTATTTGATATCACGGTAATCCAAGTCTATGCCCAGACCAGTAATGCTGAAGAGGATGAAGTTGAACAGTTCTATGAAGACCTACAAGACTTTCTAGAACTAACACCATAAAAAGATGGCCTTTTCATTATAAGGCCTGGAAGGCGAAGTAGGAAGTCAAGAAACACCTGGAGTAACAGGCAAATTTTATCTTGGAGTACAGAGTGAAGCAGGGCAAAGGTTAATAGAGTTCTGCCAAGAGAACGCACAAGACTAAAACAAGAAGAAAACTATTTGCTCAGTCGTGTCCGACTCTTGCGACCCCGTGGACTGTAGCCCACCAGGCTCCTCAGTCCATGGGAATCTCCAGGTTAGAATACTGGAGTGGGTTGCCATTTGCTTCTCCAGGGGATCTTCCCGACCCAGGGATAGAACCCAGGTCTCCCGCATTGCAGGCAGATGCTTTAACTTCTGAGCCAGCAGGGAATCCCTGAGAGAATGCATTGGTCATAGCAAAAGCCTCTTCCAACAATATAAGAGAAGACTCTACACATGGACATAATCAGATGGTCAACACCGAAATCAGATTGACTGTGTTCTTTGCAGTCAAAGATAGAGAAACTCTATGCAGTTGGCAAATTAAAATAAAATAAAATAAAAAAGACTGGGAGCTGACTGTGGCTCAGATCATGAACTCCTTATTGCCAAATTGAGACGTAAAATGAAGAAAGTAGGGAAATCCACTAGACCATTCAGGTATGACCTAAATCAAATCCCTAACAATTATACAATGGAAGTGAGAAATAGATTTAAGGGACTAGATATGATAGACAGAGTGCCTGAAGAACAATGGATGGAGGTTCGTGACACTGTACACCAGACAGGGACCAAGACCATGCCCAAGAAAAAGAAATGAAAAAAGCAAAATGGCTGTCTGAGGAGGCCTTACAAATAGCTGTGAAAAGAAGAGATGTGTAAAGCCAAGGAGAAAAGGAAAGATATAAGTATCTGAATGCAGAGTTCCAAAGAATAGCAAGGAGTGATAAGAAAAAAAGAAAAAGAAAAGAAAGCCTTCCTGGGCAATCTATGCAAAGAAATAGAAGAAAACAATAGGATGGGAAAGACTAGAGATCTCTTCAAGAAATTAGAGATACCAAGAGAACATTTCATGCAAAGATGGGCTCAATAAAGGACAGAAATGGTAGGGACCTAACAGAAGCAGAAGATATTAAGCAGAGGTGACAAGAATACAAGAAGAACTGTACAAAAAAGAGCTTCATGACCCAGAAAATCATGGTGGTATGATCACTCACCTAGAGCCAGACATCCTGGAATGTGAACTCAAGTGGGCCTTAGGAAGCATCATGACGAACAAAACTAGTGGAAGTGATGGAATTCCAGTTGGGCTATTTCAAACCCTGAAAGATAATGCTGTGAACATACTGCATTCAATATGCCAGCAAATTTGGAAAGCTCAGCAGTGGCCACAGGACTGGAAAAGGTCAGCTTTCATTCCAATCCCAAAAAGGCAATGCCAAGGAATGCTGAAACTACCACATAATTGCACTCATCTCACAGGCTAGTTAAGTAATGCTCGAAATTCTCCAAGCCAGGCTAAAGCAATAGGTGAACTGTGAACTTCCAGATGTTCAAGCTGGTTTAAGAAAAGGCAGAGGAACCAGAGATCAAATTGCCAACATTCGCTGGATCATGGAAAAAGCAAGAGAGTTCCAGAAAAACATCTATATCTGCTTTATTGACTATGCCAAAGCCTTTGACAATGTGGGTCACAATAAACTGTGAAAATTCTGAAAGAGATGGGAATACCAGACCACCTGACCTTCCTCTTGAGAAACCTATATGCATGTCAGGAAGCAACAGTTAGAACTGGACATGGAACACAGACTGGTTCCAAATAGGAAAAGGAGTACGTCAAGGCTGTCTATTGTCACCCTGCTTATTTAACTTCTATGCAGAGTACATCATGAGAAACACTGGGCTGGAAGAAGCACAAGCTAGAATCAGGATTGCTGGGAGAAATCTCAATAGCCTCACATATGCAGATGACACCACCCTTATGGCAGAAAGTGAAGAGGAGCTAAAAAGCCTCTTGATGAAAGTGCAAGAGGAGAGTGAAAAAGTTGACTTAAAGCTCAACATTCATAAAACTAATATCCNCTGGGCAATCTATGCAAAGAAATAGAAGAAAACAATAGGATGGGAAAGACTAGAGATCTCTTCAAGAAATTAGAGATACCAAGAGAACATTTCATGCAAAGATGGGCTCAATAAAGGACAGAAATGGTAGGGACCTAACAGAAGCAGAAGATATTAAGCAGAGGTGACAAGAATACAAGAAGAACTGTACAAAAAAGAGCTTCATGACCCAGAAAATCATGGTGGTATGATCACTCACCTAGAGCCAGACATCCTGGAATGTGAACTCAAGTGGGCCTTAGGAAGCATCATGACGAACAAAACTAGTGGAAGTGATGGAATTCCAGTTGGGCTATTTCAAACCCTGAAAGATAATGCTGTGAACATACTGCATTCAATATGCCAGCAAATTTGGAAAGCTCAGCAGTGGCCACAGGACTGGAAAAGGTCAGCTTTCATTCCAATCCCAAAAAGGCAATGCCAAGGAATGCTGAAACTACCACATAATTGCACTCATCTCACAGGCTAGTTAAGTAATGCTCGAAATTCTCCAAGCCAGGCTAAAGCAATAGGTGAACTGTGAACTTCCAGATGTTCAAGCTGGTTTAAGAAAAGGCAGAGGAACCAGAGATCAAATTGCCAACATTCGCTGGATCATGGAAAAAGCAAGAGAGTTCCAGAAAAACATCTATATCTGCTTTATTGACTATGCCAAAGCCTTTGACAATGTGGGTCACAATAAACTGTGAAAATTCTGAAAGAGATGGGAATACCAGACCACCTGACCTTCCTCTTGAGAAACCTATATGCATGTCAGGAAGCAACAGTTAGAACTGGACATGGAACACAGACTGGTTCCAAATAGGAAAAGGAGTACGTCAAGGCTGTCTATTGTCACCCTGCTTATTTAACTTCTATGCAGAGTACATCATGAGAAACACTGGGCTGGAAGAAGCACAAGCTAGAATCAGGATTGCTGGGAGAAATCTCAATAGCCTCACATATGCAGATGACACCACCCTTATGGCAGAAAGTGAAGAGGAGCTAAAAAGCCTCTTGATGAAAGTGCAAGAGGAGAGTGAAAAAGTTGACTTAAAGCTCAACATTCATAAAACTAATATCCTGGCATCTGGTCCCATCACTTCATGGGAAATAGATGGAGAAACAGTGGAAACAGCATCAGACTATATTTCTTGTGGCTACAAAATCTCTGCAGATGGTGACTGCAGCCATGAAATTAAAAGACGCTTACTCCTGGGAAGGAAACTTATGACCATCCTAGATAGCATATTGAAAAGCAGAGACATTACTTTGCCAACATAAGTCCATCTAGTCAAGGCTATGTTTTTTTCCAGTGGTCATCTATGGATGTGAGAGTTGGACTGTAAAGAAAGCTGAGTGCCAAAGAATTGATGCTTTCCAACTGCACTGTTGGAGAAGACTCTTGAGTGTTCCTTGGACTGCAAGGAGATCCAACCAGTCTATCCTAAAGGAGATCAGTCCTGGGTGTTCACTGGAAAGACATACTGAAGCTGAAACTCCAATATTTTGGCCACCTCATGTGAAGATTTTACTCATTGGAAAAGACCCTGATGCTGGGAGCGATTGAGGGCAGGAAGAGAAGGGGACGACAGAGGATGAGATGGCTGGATGGCATCACCAACTCAATGAACATGAGTTTGGGAAAATCCGAGAGTTGGTGATGGACAGGGAGGCCTGGCGTGCTGCAATTCATGGGATCGCAAAGTGTCGGACACGACTGAGTGACTGAACTGAACTGAACTGAACAGTAATGTCATCCTGCGCATTCCGTGCATAAGCCTTAGTACGTGGAACATACATTCCATTCTTGGGAATGAATAAGCATTTTAGGGACTTTCCTTTGATCAGACTGCCCCCTTCTGTACAGTAGGCTGAAAGTGAAAGTGTTAGTTTTTCAGGCCTGTCCAACTCTTTAGGATCCTATGGACTGTAGCCAACCCGGCTCCTCTGTCCATAGCATTCTTCAGGAAACATTGGAGTGGGTTACCTTTCTTCTTCCAGAGGATCTTCCTCACCCAAGGATAGAACTTGTTGTCTGCATTGCAGGCAGATTCTTTACCATCTGAGTCATCAGGGAAGCACGTACGGTGGAGCATCCATAACTCTGCCCCAAGATGCTTTAGTCTACTTTCTCCCTCTTCCCTGGACACCTGAGGGCATGTCTACCAAATCTACATAAAGATCGTCTCTGATGAACACCTGTCTTATGAAAGGCACAGCTTTCTGGACACTTAATGTGGACATTTGTGTGTTTTAAATGAGGTGACTTTTGCACAGACATGCCTGTGCTGGGCAGATATTCAATCAATTTATTTAAACCCTCAGCAATCAAATAACAGTAACCAGGATGTGATTTAGTGACCAGGAGAGATGAGATGGTAGAGGGAGCGTGCATGTGAAGAGGGCAGGATCATGTTCATCAGGAATCAAGAAAGTCGTCTTCATGTTGTTGATCTTGATTCCATGGAGACGAGGACGTGTCTGGTCTCAGGGACTCTTTCTAGAGGTGAATAAAGAGAACCAAAGGTTTAGTTGGCTCAGTTGTGTGATGGTTGACAGGGGTGAGCCTCAGGCAGCAGGCTATCCAGGGACAGGGAACTGGTACCTGGTCCAATATCCCATTCCAGGTGGACCTCAACACTGCACATTTCTGTGATGGCAGATTCCCTGTGGAATTGTCCCCAGGATGTATATATGGTTGGAGATTTCTCATTTTGGAATGATTCTATGAGCAATGATTTCACAATGTCTGTACCTGGTGGTGCTTCATCTAAAGATGATTTTCAGGCTCTATATTTGGAGCAGACAATTCTAACAGTGCAACTTTTCAACTTTTGTCTTTTGGGTCCTCAAGAATTTTTCTTTTCTTTTTTTTTTTTTACCTTTTTAATATTAGAGTATGGCTGATTATTAATGTTACATTAATTTCAGATGTACAGCCAAGTGATTGTACATATAAAAGTTAGTATCTATTCTTTTTCAGATTCCTTTCCCATTTAGGTTTTATCGAGTACTGCGTACAGTCCACTGTGCTATGCAGTTGGACCTTGTTCTCTATCCATCCTGTATATAACTGTTTCCATCTACTAACCCCAAACTTCTCAGACAGTAAGGATCTGCCTGCAATTCAGGGGACCCAGATTTGATCCCAGTGTTGGTAGTATCCTGTATAGAAGGGAATGGACCCATGCCAGGATTTTTGCCTGGAGAATCTCATGGACAGAGGAGCTTGGAGGGCTATGTTCCATGGGGTCGCAGAGAGCCGGATGTGACTGAGCAAGGAATCTTTCTTTCACTTTCACTTTTCAATCACAAACCTCCCAATCCTTCTCTTCCCAACCCCCTCCCACTTGGCAACCTCAAGTCTTTTCTCCACATCTGTGAGTCTGTTTCTCTTTGGTAAAGCAGTTCCTCCACGTCGAGTTTTAGATTCCATGCAGAAGTAATATCTATGTGAAAGTGAAAGTTACTCAGTCGTGTCCAACTCTTCGTGACCCAATGGACTAGACCCCACAAGGATCCTCTGTCCATGGAGATGCTCCAGGCAAGAATACTGGAGAAGCTTTCCCCTTTTCCAAGGCATCATCCCAACCCAGGAATCAAACCCAGGTCTCCCCAGCTGAGCCACAAAGGAAGCCCAAGAATCCTGGAGTGGGTAGCCTTTCTCTTCTCTAGCATATCTTCCCGACCCAGGAATTGAACCGGGTCATCTGCATTGCAGGCAGATTCTATACCAACGGAGTTATCAGGGAAGCCCTGCTTCTTCAATACCCATTTTCTCGGAGGAGGCATGTGTGGGGACAGCCGCAGGGTCAGGGTGGATGGGAACACTAATGGTTTCCACCTCCTCACGGGGATTCCTGTTTCTCTCTCATGACTCTGGCCTGCAAGATTCCTGTAGGATAAGACTCTCTCACCACAGCTGCTCAGCATTAACCATCCAAACTGTTTGCAATTTAACATGGCCCAAGAGCAGCGAAATTACGGAACAAAAAAATTCTTTAGTGACACGTTTGAATTGTTGGGACAAACATTTCACACGCATGAAATACCAGTGTGCCCTTATTGCTTCATGGGGAAGGGTCACCATGAATAACAGACCACGTTTACTTACAAAAGCGTCCGAGTCACTGGTTTTCACTCCTTTGGACAGTCATCTGGGGAAAAACAAAATGGGAGAAATAAAAGAGCCACTGATTCCTAACAGTCCCAGCATTGCCAATGTTGCATTCTTTCTTCCTTTTTTTAAAAAAGAATGGATCTTAAAAAAGAGATGACTTGTGGAAAAAGAAATTTTGAACAAGCTGATTTGTTTCCTGATATTTACACACTAGGTGAATGGTATGGTCAGGGAAAAAAGTATAATTCCATTACCTTTACCAATGAAACTCCGGATATTTTCTTCTGGAATCCCATTTTCTCTCACCGCGTTTTTGAACTCCTCTTCGTGTTTTGGATCAACATTATCTCCTGAGCCTATAAAATCACCATGCACAAAGCAGAATTGTTGACCCCCATTAACCCATGGATATTCCTGAATCTGAACAAGGAATGGAACGTGCCAATCAGATGTTCACTGGTATAATCTAAGACCTTCAAATGGTTGCCACAGCACAGACAGATGCTTTCTGTCTTAAGAATTGACCCCAGTCCAACTTGGTGAGCAGGACACCGTACCCCTCAGCATCAGGAGCTGGATGACAAAGACTTGCCAGGATCTCCATAAATCTGGGCCTCAGTTCATCCTAACATGGAACCTACTTGCTTCTCACACCTTCCTCATATATGTATCTGCCGCTCATATCTGTTTCTGGACCCAGCTTAATAGGAAACACGCTTCTCCCCTTCCACGGACACATTCACCACTTCACACTTAATGCCAGAGGCCAATTTACTCTTTCATGAACCTACCATTCTACCCAATAACCTTTATTGAAATAGACACCTATGTCCACATGGCACACACACCTCTCAGGGCTTCTGTGTGGTTAGGGAGTGATGTCAGTGTTCATAAGAAAAATGCATTTGAAACATGGAAAAGGACAAAGATTGATCTTGTAAGTGTCTGTTCCAAGGCTTACAGTACATCAGAAAACTGATATTGGATAGAAATACATACATATAGAATCTGCATATATATGGAATCTAGAAAGATGGTACTGATAATGAACTTATCTGCAGGGCATCAGTGGAGAAACAGTCATAGAGAACAGACTTATGGGCATGGGGAGAGGGGAGGAGACGGTGAGATGTATGGAGAGAGTGACATGGAAACTTACATGACCAAATGTAAAAGAGATAGAAAATGGGAAATTGCTGTATGTCTCAGGGAACTCAAACAGGGGCTCTGTATCAACCTAGAGGGATGGGATGGGGAGGGAGATGGAGGGAGGTTCCAAAGGGAGGGGACATATGTGTACCTATGGGCTTCCCTTGGGCTCTGCCAGTAAAGATTCCTCGGGCAATGCAGGGGACCTGGGTTTGTCCGTGAGTTGGGAAGATACCCTGGAGAAGGGAAAGGCTCCCCACCCCAGTATTCTGGCCTGTAGAATCCCGTGGACTGTATAGTCCATGGGGTCGTAAAGAATCAGACACCACTGAGCAACTTTCACACAAGCAATGCATGCTGCTGCTGCTGCTGCTAAGTTACTTCAGTCGTGTCCGACTCTGTGTGACCCCATAGACGGCAGCCCACCAGGCTCCACCATCCCTGGGATTCTCCAGGCAAGAACACTGGAGTGGGTTGCCATTTCCTTCTCCAATGCATGAAAGTAAAAAGTGAAAGGGAAGTCACTGAGTCGTGTCCAATTCTCAGCGACCCCATGGACTGCAGCCCACCAGGCTCCTCTATCCATGGGATTTTCCAGGCAAGAGAAGCACATGTATACCTATGGCTGATTCACGTTGATGTTTGACAGAAAACAACACCATTCAATAAAGCAGTTATCCTTCAGTTAAAAAATAGATAAAAATTTAAAAATGAAATAAAGTCAGTCTCATGATAGCCATGGCATGACATTAGTTGAAATATTAAATATTTCAACATTTAATATGCAATATTCAACATAAAATATTAAAAAATGATGCTAGTAAAACTTCATTTTTAAAACTTCAACAGAAAGGAATCATCTTGAAATGACTGATGATGTGATATTCTGCACACTATGGCCTCGGGTTTCTTGGTAGATTACCTTCCAGGATCCTTAATTCGGTGAGCATAAAGATGCAGGCCTTACACCCTGAATACTGTCAGCGCCTCCTGGATATTCTGAATGGAAGTCTTGACAGTGGACAGGTAACATTACCATATCAGTGGGAATGTTAGGATGTTATACCTACCAAAGAATCCCACCATTACTGTCTCCTTGCCATCTGCATCCACATTGAGATTATGTGTTATGAGCTTGTTCTTGTCCCCACTAATGAGTTGAAATTCATTGTGACCCGCGTCTGTGAGAGAGAAAAGACACAATCAGCCTCACCTTAACTAGTTGTCAGTTAGATTCTTGTCGCACACGGCGGGCATAAAGAACGGTCCATCGTGTATTGGCCCACTCACTCCACACCTGGAGCGCTGCCCCTCCTCTCTGTCCTGCCCATCCACTCTGCCCCATGTGTCTGGTCAAGAAGCAGCTCCGACCTACTGTATGTCACACTGCACTCTCTACGTCCCTTCTCATTCTCCTGGCCTCCATCTCACCTTCCTGCAATCTCAGCAACATGAGATATAAAAATGCCCATCTGTGTTCCTGAAGCTTGCAAACACCACTTGCTCAGTCTCTGAAACAGTGAAAATTTTTACTGTGCTTGGAGAAAAGAAAAAAAATCAGCTTCAGAGTCTCATAGCCCTGACAAGAATATGCAGTTTTCCCAAGGCCACGCTGAGTCCATCAGCCTTGCTCATGTTGGGACAGCTTAGTTCATACTATGCATGTCCTCGGATGATCAGTGACCACCTGTGGTTCACATGGCTTCACAAGGCGGGCAGAACAGCATCTCTGAATTGACTGCGATGTTCATGAAGAGATGGGACAGTGAGAGTAACCTGGCTTCTGGGCGTCAGCTCACCATCAAGGCCACTGCTGTACTGGGCCTGATGCAGGTACACCTCACAGTCCCCAAAACAAAGCTGAAGGCTGCAATGGCTGGCCCCCAAGAGACCTTCCAAGACGTCTTGCAGTTATGTTTATCTTCCTTGTTTAGTCACTGTGTAAAATTCAAGCTAACACAGATTGCAAAGATGGACAAGCAGAAAGACAGAGGAAGAATTCCAAGTTCGGCCAAGGGAAACCACATAATGGGAACTAGACAATGGAAGCATAATTTAGAAAACATCAAATGTTAGAAGTTATCAATGAAAAGTATGGGGAAATAGTTCAGGCATGACTTTTACTAATTTGTGATCATCGCATATGCGCTGTGCCAATACTTAGTTTGGGTAAGGGTTGTGATCACGTATGATGTGTTTAAATTTAATCAAATATGCTCCCCCTAGGCCAGGAAAAAATAATAATGTCATTTAGCGCCATTATCAAGAGCTCAGAGACACGAGGCTTAGCCAGCATGCCTATTGCTTTAGACAGAAGCTGCGTTTATGGTTGAACCCATGATGGTTTCCTTGAGTTCAAGTTCATCTTTCTCAGCTTGGATGGCCAAAGACATCTTAAGATTGTTTTTTAAGAGTGAATAGCACTGATGTGCAAACTCAGGATAGACCCCTGAGACCTCAGTTCATAAGCCTGTTGTAAATTATCTGTGAGAACCCTATGAAATACAAACTCTACACTCCTGCTTGGTCTCATTGTTCTTGTTGATATTTAATTGTGATGTCATAGCCGACTCTCTGTGACCCCATGACCTGTACGACATCAGGTTCTTCTGTCCTCCATGATCTTCTAGAGTTTGCTCAAATTCATGTCCATTGAGTCAATGATGCCATCCAACCATCTCATCCTCTGGCACCCCCTCCTCTTTTGACCTTCGACCTTTCCCAGCATCAGGGTCTTTTCCAGTGAGGCAAATCTTCGCATCAGGTGGCCAACATACTGAGACTTCAGCTTCAGTCCTTCCAGTGAATATTCTTGGTTAATCTCCTTTAGGATTGACTGGTTTCATCTCCTTCTGGTCCAAGGGACTCCTAAGAGTCTTCTCCAGCACAACCATTTGAAAGTATCAACTCAACCTTCTTTATGGTCCAACTCTCAAAGACATACAAGACTTCTGAATAAAAGCATACTGCTGACTCTATGGCTTTCCTGGTGGCTCAGACAGTAAGGCATCTGTCTATAATGTGGGACACCCAGTTAGGACTGGACATGGAACAACAGACTGGCTCCAAATAGGAAAAGGAGTCCGTCAAGGCTGTGTATTGTCACCCTGCTTATTTAACTTCTATGCAGAGTACATCATGAGAAACGCTGGACTGGAAGAAACACAAGCTGGAATCAAGATTGCCGGGAGAAATGTCAATCACCTCAGATATGCAGATGACACCACCCTTATGGCAGAAAGTGAAGAGGAGCTAAAAAGCCTCTTGATAACAGTGAAAGAGGAGAGCGAAAAAGTTGGCTTAAAGCTCAACATTCAGAAAACGAAGATCATGGCATCTGGTCCCATCACTTCATGGGAAGCAGATGGGGAAACAGTGGAAACAGTGTCAGACTTTATTTTTGGGGGCTCCAAAATCACTGCAGATGGTGACTGCAGCCATGAAATAAGAAGAAGAAGAATTGATGCTTTTGAACTGTGGTGTTGGAGAAGACTCTTGAGAGTCCCTTGGACTGCAAGGAGATCCAACCAGTCCATTCTGAAGGAGATCAACCCTGGGATATCTTTGGGAGGAATGATGCTAAAGCTGAAACTCCAGTATTTTGGCCACCTCATGTGAAGAGTTGACTCATTGGAAAAGACTCTGATACTGGGAGGGATTGGGGGCAGGAGGAGAAGTGGATGACCGAGGATGAGATGGCTGGATGGCATCACGGACTCGACGGACGTGAGTCTGAGTGAACTCCGGGAGATGGTAATGAACAGGGAGGCCTGGCGTGCTGCGATTCATGGGGTCACAAAGAGTTGGACATGACTGAGCGACTGAACTGAACTGAACTTTTGACTCTACGAACCGTTGTTGGCAGAGTGATGTCTCTGCATTTTAATACGCTGTCTTGGTTGTCATAGCTTTCTTTCTAAGGAGCAAGCATCTTTTAATTATGTGGCTGCAGTCACAACCCATAGAGATTTTGGAGCCCAAGAAAAGCAAATCTGTTGCTGCTTGCACTCTTTCCCCTTTCTCTTTGTCATAAAGTCAGGGGAACAGATGCCATGATCTTCGCGTTTTGGATGTTGAGTTTCAGACCAGGTTTTTCAGTCTCCTCATTTACCATCATCAAGTGACTCTTCAGTTCCTCTTCACTTTCTTCCATTGAAGTGGTATCATCTGCATGTCTGAGGCTGTTGATATTTCTGCCAGCAATCTTCATTCCAGCCTGGCATTTAGCATGATGTTCTCTGCATGTAAGTTATATCAGCAGCATGACAGTACATACTAACTTATTGTTAACTTTAAGAGCATCATCTTTTAAGATTTTAAAGAGCTCAGCTTGAATTCTGTCACCTCGACAAGCATTGTTCATATAACACTTCCTAAGGCCCACTTAACTTCACACCCTAGGATGTTGGGCTCTGGTCTCATTGAGTAACACTCCATTGAAGGGAGACGTTCCAGTCCCTGACCTCTGATTTTTAGTAGGAGTACAATTCAGGTGTATGGGGTTATTGAAGAAAGTGGAGACCAAGATTTCTACCT
>SJYT01040098.1:0-34521 GCA_006410635.1 Cephalophus harveyi
ATCACTTCATGGGAAATAGATGGGGAAACAGTGGAAACAGTGTCAGAGTTTATTTTTTTGGATTCCAAAATCACTGCAGATGGTGACTGAAGCCATGAAATTAAAAGACGCTTACTCCTTGGAAGAAAAGTTATGTCCAACCTAGACAGCATTTTCAAAAGCAGAGACATTACTTTGCCAACTAAGGTCCGTCTAGTCAAGGCTATGGTTTTTCCTGTGGTCATGTATGGATGTGAGAGTTGGACTGTGAAGAAGGCTGAGTGCCAAAGAATTGATGCTTTTGAACTGTGGTGTTGGAGAAGACTCTTGAGAGTCCCTTGGACTGCAAGAAGATCCAACCAGTCCATTCTGAAGGAGATCAACCCTGGGATTTCTTTGGAAGGAATGATGCTAAAGCTGAAACTCCAGTACTTTGGCCACCTCATGCAAAGAGTTGACTCATTGGAAAAGACTCTGATGCTGGGAGGGATTGGGGGCAGGAGGAGAAGGGGACGACAGAGGATGAGATGGCTGGATGGCATCACGGACTCAATGGACGTGAGTCTGAGTGAACTCCGGGAGATGGTGACGAACAGGGAGGCCTGGTGTGCTGCAATTCATAGGGTCGCAAAGAGTCTGACACGACTGAGCGACTGAACTGAATTGAACTGAACTGAACTGAATCAATGAATTTAAGTCAAATAATATAAAATTAATGCAAAATAATCCCTTGTATTCCTATACAGTAACAATGAAAAGTCAGAAAGAGAAATCAAGGAAATAATCCCACTCACCATTGTAACAAAAATAATAAAATACCTAGGAACAAATCTACCTAAGGAGACAAAAGATTTATATGCAGAAAACTAAGATACTGATGAAGGAAATCAAGGACAACACAAACAGATGGAGAGATATATCATGTTTTTAGATTGGAAGAAGTACAGTCATTGTGAAAATGACTGTACTGCCCAAAGCAACCTACCGATTCAATGTAATCCCTATCAAACTACCAGTGGCGTTTTTCACAGAACTATAACAAAAAATTTCAGAATTTGTATAAAAGCAAAAAAGACCCTGGATAGCTAAAGCAATCTTGAGAAAGAAGAATGGAACTGGAGGAATCAAGCTCCCTGGTTTCAGACAATACTACAAAGCTACAGTAATCAAGACAGCATGGTACTGGCACAAAGACAGAAATATAGACCAATGAAATGAGCTAGAAATCCCAAAGATAAACCCCTGCACTGATGGTGAGCTAATCTTTGACAAAAGAGGCAAGAATATACAATGGAGAAAAGATTGCCTCTTCAATAGGTGGTGCTGGGAAAACTGTACAACTATGTATGAAAGAATGAAATTAGAATACTTCCTAACACTATATGTAAAAATAAACTCAAAATGGATTAAAGACTTAAATGTAAGGCCAGAAACTATAAAGTTCTTAGAAGAAAACATAGGCGTACACTCTTTGACATAAATCACACCAAGATCTTTTTTGATCCACCTCCTAGAGTAATGGAAATGAAAAACAAAATAAACACATGGGACCTAATTAAATTTAAAAGCTTTTGCACAGCAAAGGAAACCATAACCACTTTTCATTAAAAAGACAACCCTCAGAATAGGAAGAAATAATTACAAAAGCAGCAACTGACAAAGGATTAATCTCCAAAACATGTAAGCATTTCATACAGCTCAATGTCAGAAAAACAAACAGCCCAATCAAAAAATGGGTAGAATATCTAAATAGACACTTCTCCAAAGAAGACATGCAGATGGCCAAGAGGCACAGGAAAAGATGTCCAACATAACTCATTATTAGAGAAATGCAGATCAAGAAAAGATTTAAAATCAAGCATATGCGGGGAGTTGATTTAGAATGACAGAAAGGTATGGCACTACAGAATGGGAGTGAAAATGAAACAAATTAGTAAATAGAACAAGAGGTGTACTTTGTGCAGACCAATTGGGATCTTTGTAAAACTGAAATTAAACTTAAAAAGAGAAGAAAATGACAATTGTTGACCTAGAAATGATATATTCTTGACACTGCTATAAGGGAAAATATGTTGTGCAAAATGTAATTTTTATACTATTTCAGAACAAACACAGTTGTAAAATGAGACATACTCCTCATATTAAAAGTATCGTCTTCTTTTGCGCTGCAGAGAATATGTAGTTAGTGACAGAAAAGACATCATTTTTCTTCCATATCTTGTGTTGTTTAGACTTGTATTTTAGTGTTAATTTCAACAAATGTATTAAATTTCTCATTTTGAAGCTAACTGACTTTAATTTCACTCTATGGAAATTCTCTAGGTTGGGGCACACAGATGGAAAGGAACCAGATAGGTTATTCCTCCCCTTGCCAATCATAGAAGTGAATTAAATGACCTCCTGGTACACATACATATAAACTCTCTTTGTAGGTGTTTAAAGGTACTCTTTCTCAGACTTTAGGATAGAAATACATTAGTTTATAATAGTACAAGTGGTGACCATGTTTATGGTGTAGCAGTAAAAGCAATCATAATTCCAACGATAGATTAGGGAGTGGACTAACCCCAGGTCCCTAAAGTCTGACAAGTATACAGTAAATCCTCAGGTAGATCTATCAGCACAATGATGACAGGGGCTTATATAAGACTGAGCTAAGGTTTCTTCTGGGCTTGCATCCAAAGGCCAGGAATTGTAGAGAAACTTTACCCTCAGTAATTAACTACTAAGTCAATAATTATTTGAGTAGGAAAGGGTTAAAATCAATGTCAGTCTTTGCATTTTGCAGGTTTTCTATTTTCAGAACCTATCATCAAAAAAAAAAAAAAAAAAAAAGGCAACAACACACAACTCTAATGCCCTTAGCAGATGGATCTGTGTTATTGCAGAACAGGGACCTGGAAAGTCTCCATATACCAAGCTATAAATATCCTTTTGACATTTATTATCCTCACTTGAGTTCAGGTGCTTAAATACTTGGACTGAAGTCATGTTTGTTGCAGAAAAAAGCTGATCTTTAAGCATGCCTTGTCGCTGGCTAAATTATTAGCAACAGACAAAGATGGAGGGTAAGTACTCCGGAGCAAGGGAGTCTCCCACTTAAGAGAGGTCATGGAACCTTTAAGTCAAATTAGTTGAAGTTTAGATTCGCTTGTAGTACAAATTCCCAAACACCTCACCTCAGACAATTTGATGGATCACATCCCAGCAACTCCCCACCAACCCCCAACTTTCCAAACATGTATCTACTAGTGTGGTGTTCTGTGGTATTGAATTTGAATCCCAGCACTGCCAGCTGCACTGGATTGTAAATTCAAAGTCCAATGAATCTCAATTCACATTGCCTTAAGGGAAGTGTAGGATTATGTAAACCAGGAGATAATAACCACTATAAAATCCATCTAATAAAATAAAATCGAACTAAAAGTATCAGCATAGATTAACAGTCCTCCTCCATTTAGGACTGTGGACTCCTCAAGTGTGGTTATTTTGTGGTTCAGGTGAGGATTTAGTAGTATTGTTCTTAATTACAGACCACTTAATTCTCCTAGGGATGATAATTTGCAGCCTGGAAAAGGTTTTGTTACATTACATAACAAAGTCTTGCAGATATATCCATCCCAGAGCTATTCCTAACCCTAGCCCAGAGGACCCAAAACAGTGTGAAGCTGAAGACCCATAGACCTCCTCCTTTATCCTGTTCTTCCCCAGCATGAATGACCCCTTAGTGGCTTTCAAAACAAGCTGATTCGGTGTGGGGCTGTACCAGTGCATTTACAGTGCTTGGAAATGGGCAACACATTTTAAAGGGATATTGTCAGAATACGTTGTCTAGAAAAGAATGAGGGGCCTAAAATTTATGAAATATAAACATAGTCAAAGAAGTTGGACTTCTCTTGCAAACTAAACATCAATAAGGTATCGCAGCGCTAAGTGGACACCCAGAAGCCAGACTATTTTTAAATCTTAATTCTTCTACTTAGTAGCCCTGTGACTTTGAGGAAATTATTTACTTCTTCTGTACTTTCAGCTTCTTCATTTGTAAAAGGGGGAAAAATAATAGTGCCTAATAAATAATGTTGCTAGAGAATCAAACGTTGCAAGAGAATCAAATAAAATAATAATAATAAAATGTTTGAAAAGTATTTGAACATAGTAAGGCTTTATCAGTGTTTGACAAGCAAAGGAAAGACATGTAAACTGTTTTCAAATATTCAAGAAACTGTAATACAGACGTGTAAGTAGGCTTTTATTTGAGTTGCTATAGGTTAAAGGTTCTTAATTTGGGCATCTGTGGAAAAATTTCAAGTAGCCCTCCAAACCCAACAAAGTATTGGCTTGGCCAAAAAGTTCATTGGGGTTTTTTTGTGAGTTTTGCATATACATATACTTTTCTGGGGTAAATGTGCATAGCCATTCTTTATATTTGGAAAGAATACCATTACGTTAATCACTGAAAATTAAACCAAGTGAATGAAAGTTTCAGGGAGTTCCACTTTGGCTTATAGGAAAGGAATTATTCTTAGACTTTAATGATCAAAACTCAGTGGGTCCTCTTGGGAAAATTGCAAGCTGTATCTCAAGAACTGTTTATTTTTATGCTAAAAGAACACATTGTGGGGGTTGGAGGGTCACCTGAATGGAGTCTCACTATCAGAGACCTTAGAGGTGAGATAGAGCTCAGGATCCCTGGCTTATACCCTTTCTTCCTCTTCCTATATCACTCCTTTCCCATAATTGAAAAATATGTGAGTCCCCTGGATCTTGGCAATTTTTAAGCTGTAAGGTTACATAGTGCACCTTTGCACCAATTACTCCATGCTAAAGCCAGTCCTATTACTCCCCTGTTGAAAATTTTCTGGTATCACTCCAATGACTAAGTAATTTTTTGCAAAGAACATAAATCCAATTATAATATTACATCATCCACTCTTCCATCTGTATTTCTTACTTAATAGAGTTCCAATCTTTCATTAATAGCTAATTCAAATGTTATATGCTCTGTGAAGTCTTTAAGTCCTCTAAAAAGAGTTAGCTGCTTTGTGTTATGAGTTCCTATGATTATTTCATTTAAATCTCTACGGTAGTACTCTTGATCTAGCTTATCTCCCATATTATAATAGAAATACATGAAAGGCTGAGACTGTACATTGTTCACTATTCCTGTGGTAGACATTGCTAGGTACCCACCACATATCTTTTCCCTACTCTTCCTTACTGAAATAATGCTTTCTGGACTCCCATGCAGCTAGAGGTAATCATGTAACCAATGAGATATACAAGAAGGCCACACGATTGGGTTCTGGCTAAAGGAATATTAATTCAAGTGCTGTACCATGCTTCTTCCCCTCGTCATAACCCCTGCACCCACCCACCCATGCATGATCTTCTGCACACTCTTTTTCCCTCTACAATGACCTTGACTACATGTTGAGGGTAAGATAGGAACCTTATTTTCTGAATAACTGCCTCATCCCCACTAGCCACATTTTTGTGTGTGTTAAACTTCTAAGGAGAAGGGGATGACAGAGAATGCATGGATGGTTGGATAGCATCATGGACTTGATAGACATGAGTTTGAGCAAGCTCTGGGAGTTGGTGATGGACAGGGAAGCCTGGTGTGCTGCAGTCAATGTGGTAGCAAAGAGTTGGACACAACTGAGCGACTGAACTGACTAACTGAAACTTCTAAGACATGCTGCTTATTTGTCACAGCAGCACAGCCTAGCATACTCTAATTAATATTCAAAGGTTGACAAAGCAGAAAGTTGAATTCTAGTTCCTTGGTAATAGTCTGGAACCCCCATGATTATCTCTAGACTTCTTGTTGCAAATAAACTCATATCTGTAATAGTTTTTGTTTTATTTATGACTAAATCAAATACCTTACTGTTACTATTTTCAGTGTTCATGAAACAGTAAGCAAGAAGCTCCTAAGAAGACATCAGTTCAGTTCAGTCACTCAGTCGTGTCTGACTCTTTGCGACCCCATGAATCGCAGCATGCCAGGCCTCCCTGTCTATCACCAACTCCCGGAGCTCACTCAGACTCATGTCCATGGAGTCAGTGATGCCATCCAGCCATCTCATCCTCTGCGTCCCCTTCTCCTCCTGCCCCCAATCCCTCCCAGCATCAGAGTCTTTTCCAATGAGTTAACACTTTGCATGATGTGACCACAGGACTGGAGTTTCAGCTTTAGCATCATTCCTTCCAAAGAAATCCCAGGGTTGATCTCCTTCAGAATGGACTTGTTGGATCTCCTTGCAGTCCAAGGGACTCTCAAGAGTCTTCTCCAACACCACAGTTCAAAAGCATCAATTCTTCAGTGCTCAGCTTCCTTCACAGTCCAACTCTCACATCCATACATGACTACTGGAAAAACCATAGCCTTGACTAGACAGACCTTTGTTGGCAAAGTAATGTCTCTGCTTTTCAATATGCTATCTAGGTTAGAGCAATATTATTTCTGAGTTTTAATTGAGAAAGAATAATGTTTTAAGTTATTTAAAAGTAAAGTCTATCAAAGAAAATAGACCTGAAGTTACAAAAAAGTTGGTTAAAAAAAAAGGAGAGTAAATACCATGTGGAATAAGAATCGAGAATATGAGTCTGATACAAAATGCATTGGGGTAAAGAAATAAACAAAGGAAAAAGTAGAAGAGTAGAAATCATCATGTTATGTTTCAAAAGTTGGATCCAGATCTAAGGTAAAGACGTTCTCAAGAGAATAGAGAGATTCTGCTTATAGAGAGACCCTTCTCCCTTGAATATTTCAAATCCCACATGTAAAGGAAGTCAGGTCCAATGTAGCAAGGAACTTTTGAAATATCTGATGTCTGGGGTGGATTCACTAAGGCTTGCTGTTTTTCTTATACATACAGTCGGAGTTCTTTCAGAAAACTTAAAAAAACCATTGGTAAAGGTCCTTGTAAGACTTTAAGCATCAAAATAGCTATAGACCTGTGAATAAAGCTAAATGTGATTTTGAGGCAATGAAACTCTTGAGTCCTGGAATACAAATTATGAGGCTTTGGCTCTGAAAGAAAGCAATGCATATACAATTCACTGAAGCATGGGAATATTCAGAAATTTAGTTAAGAGGGATCAAAGAGTTTAAAAAGCAGAGCAGAGTCCCTAATTTGGGCCCAAGTCTTTCTGTTCTCAAATTTGTGAAATTGAATCTCATTTCTTATGAATTTATTATCAAATCTATGTGGATAAAACATATATGTTACAATGTTGATTACATAATCTTGGCTAACTTGAAAGCTTCACCACATATCAGAAAAGAGAGGCTGACCTCTTTGTACCATAAACAGCACCATCTATTGAGAGAGATGGCTGCTTCCTCAACTGTAAGAATCAAATTTTATGGACAATCCAAGCATGCTGCTGCTGCTGCTGCTAAGTCGCTTCAGTCGTGTCCGACTCTGTGCGACCCCACAGATGGCAGCCCATTGGGCTCCACCATCCCTGGGATTCTCCAGGCAAGAACACTGGAGTGGGTTGCCATTTCCTTCTCCAATGCATGAAAGTGAAAAGTGAAAGTGAAGTCGCTCAGTCGTGTCTGACTCAGCGACCCCATGGACTGCAGCCTACCAGGCTCCTCTGTCCATGGGAGTTTCCAGGCAAGAGTACTGGAGTGGGGTGCCATTGCCTTCTCCGAATCCAAGCATAGTATAAAGAAAGGTGGTTGTTTTCTGCATGTTGTTAGTGAGTCATCCCCAAAGTGCTACTTGTCATTTACGTTTGGGATCCTGATCTTTGAAAGAGGGGCTATGGATTTTTTTGTGTTCTGTATCTAAATATTCAAATAACTATGTGATGCTCTCCCATGCTTTACATTATCTTCTGGACAATTTTCCTAGTGCTGGCTCAGAGGTGGATTCATTGATTCATTCCTTCAGTAATTATTTAAAAATCATGAGCTATAGGCCAGGTATTGCCATAGGTACTAGTTTCATTCCTTCAATAATTATTTAAAAATCATGAGCTATAGGTCAGGTATTGCCTTAGGGACTAGGGATAAAGAAGACTAAGGCAATTTTTCTACCTTCAAGGGGCTTAAAATGAGGAAAGTGGAGAAGAAAGAGTGATGCTAACCGTTCCTAATACGGTGTATAGATTGGTATATGACAGACCAGGAGAGCCCAAAAGCTTGGTACTAATAATATGCTGAATTTGGAAAGAGGATTGAGAGATAGAGAAGAATTTTGATGATTCTGATTTCTGTCTTAGATCTCATTGGTTAGATGTTTTTTACAGTCCACAAATGAGGAGAATGCAGTTAGGTGCTAAGTCAGGCCTGTAAGCAGCTGCCCAAGGCATCAATCTATAAAAGATACTAAAATACCACTGACTAAAATTTTAGCTATGGGGCCAGTTAATGACTCAAGTTTTCACATGCAACCCCTTAAATTGGTGTTTTCCAGGTAAATTGCTCCCAATGTTGGTAAATGATACAGCATGTGGAAGAGGAATAAAAGCAGCCCTTCACTGATGCCACCCTCCTTCCTCTGAGGAATGATGGGAAGCATGCATTCAAGTTGCAAGGTGTAGCTACAAGGTGTCTTGTCCCCAAGCCTGAAAGCAGATATGAGTCACCTGAGGCCAATACCTACTGTCAACTACAATTCTAAATTTAACTAAAGTATGGCAAGGTGCTGTTTACCTAGAACATGTGATGTGTTTAATTTGTTTATTTTACTAGCTAAAACTTAAAATCTTAATGTGTTCATTAACACGTCAATTTATTGAAAAGAACTTAAAGAGAGAAAAACTTACTAAGATTTTTTTTTTTTAATTTCAGAAGATGTACTCTGCTTTGATGAGTGAAAGTGAATTAGTGAATGTATTTCTGTTTTATTTTTATTTTTTATTTTCTATTTTAGTATACATTTTCTTGAATATAAAGTGAGAAATAAAATAGAGCAACAGTCAACCTCTGCTATATCAGAATATTTCTTTAAATATTTTGTTACTAAAAGTTGTTTGATTGCAAGACTTTGTTTTTCTTATTTTTGGTAGAACTGACACTGCAAGCATGCACAGCAAAATAATATTTGACTACTTGCTGACATTACTATAATCTTGCTAGGTGGCCTGTTGCACTAAATTTCACAATATGAAGCCAAATTATATTGCAGGAAATATTTACAAAAATGAACAGTGAGTTTATTTGTCCTCACAATTCTAATTATACCTCATTCTCTATTTCAAATATTACAGAAAAAGTGCTAAGGAATTTTATTTGTAAATCTGGCATGTGGTTTTAGAAGCATTTAGAATAGCTCATTAAGATGGATTTACCTACAATGTTGTAGAGATACTATGTCGATAAAATATTCACTGACATATTAACAAAGTTTATTCCAGAGTAATTTTTGTTTACTTTAAAACTCTATCACATGTGTGAAGAGGGAATCTGACCTATTGGATCTAGAAACACCCATTCAAATAGCATCTCTTTTATTTGACACTATCGGTATAAAATGTTACTATTCATCTTTTTTTATCTCTTTTTTTTTTTTACTTTACAATATTGTATTGGTTTTAAAAATGAATTGATTCCCCCCCAAAAAATGCTACTATTTAAAAAGTGGTCATAAAATACTTTGCTCACCTATAAATAAAAAAATACCCTTAAAATATATTTTTAAAAGACTACGTCCACAGAAGTGAAACTTCATCCTTACTAATAGGTAATTTACTTTGAAGTGATGAAAACTGTAACATAAAAGACAATTTGAAAATATCAAAATATTTTATTTTGTCAGGTGATATAGGAAGTCTCTTTATCATAAAGATATGAGTATATAGTGTTTATTAAGTTACTTTCTCCCATCATATCCCATTAAATGTAGAACAAATAACTTTAAAATATCACAGTAAAGGAGTCTTTGAATATTGGCCTGTCTGATGTTGGTTAGAATTGGAAAAGCCGGTTTTTAGAGAGAGGAGATAAATGATTTTGGACGTGACAAGTTAAAGATACTCAAGGAATATAAAAAGGAAGACACCAAGAAACAATGTAGTATAACTATAAGACAGCATAATGGTTAACAACATAGACACTGGAGCTTGGCTGTTTGAGTTCAATTTCTTGCTTTGTCAAGCACCAGTTATGTGACCTTGGGCAATGTATAGAGCCTGTCAATGTCTGAGTTTTCTTCATCTATAGACCTTTTGGGTTGTTACTGGATTAAACTAAGTAATATTTGTAAAAGGCAGTGTCTTGAACATAGAAAGTACTGTTTAAGCATTTGTTGAATAAATATATGGGGTCTAGAACTTGGAATCGAGATCTGGACTGGAGGCAGAATTTGAAAGCCATTGGCACAGGGTGGTAGCTGAAGCTCTGAGATAAGGAAGAGTAACACAGACCAGAAATATCAAGTCAACTGACTGTCGTGGGCCAGGAACAGATTCTTCAGGAACGCTAACATTTAAGGAGTAGCTACAGCTGCTAGTAGATTCAGTCAATGAAACCAATAAGGAAAAGCCAGAGAAAGGAAAAAGCTAAGGAGAGAGTATTGTTGTCAGAAGTTATAAAATTAAAGAATGGAACTAGGAATAGGCAACAATGTCAGATGCCACACAAAAGCACTGAAAAGTGCTTACTGGATTTAGCATTTCAAAAAATATTATAGTTGTTCTATGAAATGGGTTCGGTTGAGTGAGTGATTGCAGCTAAGACATACTGCCAAGTGTTAACTAGTACGAGAGGGCATGAGAAAGTAGATAGAAATGTAGGCTGTTTGGAGGAATATGCTAACAAGAGAACCAAGGCAGTGATTAAGGAGATTCTGGATTAAGAATAGTATTCAGTTTCTTTTTCCTTATTTTTTTCTTAAATGAGAGGTACTTGAGACTGTATATGGTGTTTGAGGAGAGTGATCATAGAAAGGAAGAGAATGCAACCGTTGCAGCAAAGTCCTGAAAGAGACAAGAAGGGATCAGATAAAGAACACAGGTAGATAAATTGGTCTGAATAGGAGAAAGAAAGAACCTGTTCTTTGAAACTAAAGGAAAAGGAAGAATAGATGCAGATAAATTTGGGAATGGGAAGCTGTAGGACTCCATATCTCATCAGTAACCTGTACCACCCAGTGTGAGATACAGGGCTGTACTCAGTAGCTTCCCATGAACTGATGATCGAGGGCATAGGCAGATGTTGTTGATGAGATAAACAAACTTTGAGGTCAGATTATCAGAAGGGCCATCCACATATATTGTGAGGCCGCCAGGGATGACAGGAGTTACAGTGGAAAAGGGAGACAAGCAAATGAGAACTGGTACAGGGTGGCATAGTCAGATACCAGGAGCTTTACAGGAGGAAAGGTTTTTATATGGAGGTGGAAACATTTATGTCTTCAGTGTTGTGCTCGTCATTTTCTGTTTGTTCCTTCCGCCATAAAATCAGACTGGCTTGTAAATGAATTTCGCCAAAGTGAGACATTCACAGGAAATTGGAGGGCAAGGGAAGAGACAGGTTGCCCTCTTCTTTCCCTGCTCAGTCCTTTATTTCAGCGTACTTCCAGTAGTAGCCAAGTCCTTCTAAGAGTAAAGTTCCACATCTTATTCTCTCACTAGGTTCTGTAAAAATGTTCCTTTCCCTTATGCCTAGGGATGGTAATGCCTTTCCATTTTTGCTAATCTCCGCATCTCTTAATGTTCCTTATTTCACTCCATAACCTGCCATTTCTAAGCAGCCATGTCATTTAGCTGATACAATTTCATTCTTTTGCCTGCTGCTCCCCTCAGTGATACAAGAGGCACTCAGGAGTTACGCATTATTTAATGGCTGAAAGTATGTGAAGTGTGGGAGAACCAGCATCTTCCACTTCGGAAGTATGCAGGAGAAGTGAAGTCAATAAGCTGTTTCAGGAAACTTCAGAGAAAGACTTCACACTAAGTTGGACAACATTTGCTAAGGAGTAACAAGATCAGAATTTTAGATTCCTGTTTATTTATTTTTAAAAAATATTGGTGCAAAGCTGATTAACAATGTTGTTACTTCATGTGTACGACAAAATGATTCAGTTATACATATAGTTGTATCTATTCATTTTCAAATTCTTTTCCCATTTAGGTTATGATACAATATTCAGCAGCTTTCCCTGTGCTATATACAGTAGGTCCTTGTTGATTATCTATTTTAAGTAGAGCAGTGTGTGCATGTTGACCCCAAACTCCCAATCTATCCCTCCCCTCCCCCATTCCTTCCTGGGAACCATAAGTTCCTTCTCTAAGTCTGTGAGTCTGTTCCTATTTCGTATATAAATTCACTATCTTTTTTTTTTTTTAGATTCTCTCTGTGTGTGTGTGTGTGTATATATATGTATAATTCTGTATACGTGATACTTATTTGTCTCTGTCTGACTTCACTTAGTATGATAATAAATCTTGGGTTGAGAGAGCCAGAAATCAATTAGAAGTGGCTACTCTATTAAAAGAAGAAAGCCAAGGAAAAGCAAATAGTGCTTCACGGGTTAAAATAAAAACGAAGAATAATGACATAACTGAGAAACAGGAGTAAGAACTATCAAATATTTGAAGAGAATTAACAACAGGTGGTCTTAATCTGCTATGGGGTGGGAACTGGAAATTGTCTATTTTGTTTATCATAAGCAAATTATTTTGGCCAGAAACCAGAGTTAATTTTCTCCCTTCTTTGTTTGCTCAGGTTTCTCAGCCAGAGGGTTATTGTGAAAAGCTGTTCTAGTGTTTGCAGGCCTCTTGCACTCAAGAATGACAACACAGTCAGGAGTTGGATACTGAATGACAGGATATAGCAAAACAATGGAATGGTCTTCTTTATAGTAAAACACTGGTGACAGCTCAGTAGACAGCAAATGTAGAAAGAAAGAGAAAAGGATTAAGAGTTGCTAGTTTATTTCCTTCTTTTCCTTTGTTTTATAAAAACAGTAGGTGAAGTTTTGTTTTAATTTTTTGATTTTGGTGGAAGAAGAAATAAATTTGGAAGTGCAATCAAAGATCTGTGATTCCAATACTAGAATTCATGGATGTCAATATTTCAACATTGTTGCTTCAGAAATGATACTTTGACATTTTTGCTTGGGTATAATTTATGTGTAACTGTTGGCCATTTGTCTTCTTTGGGAAATATCTATTCAGGTCCACTACCCATTTTTAATTGGATTACTTAATCTTTTTTCTTTTGGGCTATATTAGTTCCTTATATATATTAAATATTAACCTCTTATCAGTTAAATGTCTGCAAATATTTTATGCCATTCTGAAGGTTGATTTTTCGTTTTGTTGATTGTTCTTTTGCTGTGCAGAGCTTTTTAGTTTGATGCAGGTCCTACTTAATGATTTTTTGCTTTTGCTGCTTGAACTTTTGGTGTCATAACCAAAAACTCCATTGCCAAGACCAATGTAGAGTGGCTTACTCCTTGTGTTTCCTTCTAAGAGTTTTACAGTTTCAAGTCTCACATTTAAGCATGTAGTCCATTTCAAGTTAATTTCTGTGAGTGGTATAAGATGGGGGTCTATTTTTATTCTTTTGCATGTGTTATCCAGTTTTCCCAGCAACATTTACTGAAGAGACTCTCCCCATTGGTACTTTTGTCAAATATTAGTTGACCATGTATGTGTAGGTTTTCTCTGGGCTCTTTCTTCTGTTCCATTGATGTATGTGTCTTTTTTCTTTTCTTCTTTTTTTTTTTAATTCAACAAGGCTCTATATGCCTTTTGACAGTAGAGTTTAATATATTTACAGTAAAGTAATTATTGCTAGATAAGAACTTAATACCATCTTACTGTTTTTATGGTACTCCGTAGTTTCCTTGTTTCTTTCCTCCTCTTTTGCTATCTTTTTTTGTGAATTGATGATTTTCTACAGTGGTATGCTTTGTTTGATTTCCTTCCTTTTATCTTTTATGTGTCTACTGTAGGTTTTTGCTTTGTGGTTACCATGAGACAAACATAAAACATATTAGATATAATAGTCTATTTTATATAGATAACAACTAAAATCGCATATAAAGACTCTACCTTTTTATTCTCTCCCAACCCCCAAGTTTTATGTTTTGTTATCACAGCTGACATCTTTTATTATTAATATTGCATATCCATTAATAAATTATCATGTCTATAGTTATTTTTAATACTTTTGTCCTTTAACTTTTATATTAGAGTTGAGAGCTTAACGTAACACCAAGTTACACTCTGAGTAGTCTTAATTTGATGATATACTTATCATCGTAAGTGTGCTTTATACTTTCAAATATTTTCATGTTACTAATTAGAATCCTTTTATTTCAATTTAAAAAATTCTTTCCATCATTTCTTGTAAGACAGGTCTAGTGGTGATGAATTCCTTCAGCTTTTGTTTTTTGGGGAAAGTCTTTATTTCTCCTCCATTTTGAAGGAGTACTTTGCCAGATAAAGTATTCTTGGTTGACAAGTTTGTTTTTTGTTCTTTTTTTCATTGAAAATTTCAGCACTTTGTATATATCATTATAACCTTTCCTGGGCTGTGTGGTTTCTATTGAAAAATTCACTGATAACTTTATGGAAGTTCCATTGTGAGTGAGGACTTGCTTCTCTTACTGCTTTTGAAATTATGTTTGTTGGTGGGAGGGATGTTCAAGTGGAAGGAGACATGGGTAAACCTACAGCTCATATGTTTGGTAGAAACCAACACAATACCATGAAGCAATTATCTTTTAATTACAAATAAATTAAAATTCTCTTTGCTTTTGATATTAGACAATTTAATTATAATGTGATTTGGAGAAGATTGTTTTGGGTGGAAATTTTGGGTGACCTATTAGCTTCTTGAACTTGATATGCCCATATCTCTGCAAATTTGGTAAGTTCTCAGTCACTATTTCTTCGAATAAGCTTTCTGTACCTGTCTCCTCTTTTTGTGTGTGTGTGTGTGTGTGTGTGTGAAGGAGTGTTGATTAATTTTGTTAAAAACATTTTTTGAGAACTATAAAAAGTCATAAAATCATCTAAGAAAGAAAAATAAATAGAACAGAATCTTAAAATGCAATACTAGTAAGGAATTCAGAAAAATAAGAAAACAGATTAAAAGAGGAAAAAGCTTCAGTGTAATGAATTGCCTGGGCAACTTTTCCAATCCCATATAATACGAACACTAGTGTTTTTTGAGACTGAACATGAGTGGACTTCAATATTTAGACAGTATATATTTCTTGATAATTTTCCCCATCTAACATGTGTGTCAACTATTTCCTTAGGCATTTATGACAAATGACTTTGTAAGGCTTAAAATTTAACTGTCTGCTAATTTAATACATGGGCAAGACGAGCATAAAAGCATAGCAGTAAGGCCTATTTTTTAATTTTTAAATGAAAAGAACTTTTCATTTAAAAATAATTTCAGACTTATGGAAATGCTCAAAAACAGTAGTAAAAGTCCTCAAATAACAGTAATCTTCTTTAATTTTATTTTACTTTATTTTACTTTACAATACCGTATTGGTTTTGCCATACATTGACATGAATCCACCATGGGTGTATCTTGATTCTCTAAATGTTAACATCTTACATAACTATAGTACAATTATCAATATCTGAAAAATGACATTGAACCAATATTATTATCTATAGACTTTATTCATATTTTACCAATTAATGTCCTTTTTCTGGTACAGGATCATACATTATTTTTACTTTTCTTTTTTTTTAAATATCAATTTATGTATTTAATTGGAGGTTAACTACTTTACAATATTGTATTGGTTTTGCCATACATCAACATGAATCTGCCACAGGTATACACGTGTTCCCCATCCTGAACCCCCCTTCCTCCTCCCTCCCCGTACCATCGATGCATGATACTGGATGCTTGGGCCTGGTGCATTATTTTTGCTTTTCATGTGTCATTTAATCTAGATAAGTCCTCCCATCCTTCTTTACTTTTACATTAGTGCTCTTCTGGCCAGTTTTTTTTTTTTTTGGTAGAATATCCCTTAATTTGTGTGTGTCAGACATTTCTTACTGATTACTTCAGAAGTTATGACGTGTTTTTCTCAGTGTGGAATCAAGAGGCACATGAATAAGACTTTTCCCATTACTAGTGATGTTAACTTGATTAAGTGACTTGATTAAGGTCATGTTTGCCAATTTTCTTGTCTCCAGAGTTACTGTTTTTCCTTTTGCAATTAGTAAGCATCTTGTGGTAAGATATTTTGAGACTATGAAACTATCCTGTTTTTCATTATACTTTTACCCACTAACTTTTAAAAATCTATTGATGATTTTTCTCTAAAGCAATTTGTTTGCTAAATGATATTTTTCTACTTAACTTCATTTATTTCTACATGCTTAGTTGGAATTTTAATGCAAGGAAGAGAAATTCCTCCTCCCTTGTTTGTTTATTTATTCAATTATATCACCATGGACAGATAGATTCTTACCTTATTCTGGGAACAAAATCTGCTACTAACTTTATTATTTTTCTTTTCAAATTATCTTAAATTTGGTAATCAGAAGCCCCGTCTATTTGGGTCCCTTTGACAAGTTCCCACCGTTTTTTCAGTACTTCCTTACTTCCTGGTCATAAAATGCTCTAGGCTTATTTTTTATTTATTTATTAATTTGTATTAAAATATTTTTACTTCTAGTTTTATTGAGATATAATTGACTAGGCTCACGTTTTTCTTTCCTTGCCCCAGCCTTTGAATCAACTTTTTTTCTAAGGAGTCCTGTTGCCTTTTATTGGAGAATGATATTTGAATCTACTATCTGGGTGTTAGACTTCCCTGGTGGCTCAGATGGTAAAGAATCCACCTGCAATGCAGGAAATCTGGGTCAATCCCTGGCTTGTGAAAATCCCCTGGAGTAAACCCACTCCAGTATTCTTGCCTGGGGAATCCCATGGACAGAGGAGTCTGGAGGGCTACAATCCATGGGGTCACAAAGAATTTGACATGACTGAGCAACTAACACTTTCGTTTTCTGGGTGTTAGGGATGTTCATGGCTCCTAGAGTGTCATTGCCCCCCTCAGAAGAGAGATTTAGGAATAATGTAAATACCTAAATTTAGGAAATATCAGGAATACACCTATAATTGAACAAGTTATTATTGCTTATTGCAATGAGGGAGGTTGCATATTATGGAGAATCACGAGTCATTTTAATAAGAGGATGTTAGAATGAGCTTATTATAATATTTAGACTCAGGCCAGGTGTTTTGGGGAAGGATTTGAGGAAGTGGGACTTTGTTCTCGAGTGGATATTGTCAGTGAGTAGGGTAATTCTCTGATTGGGAATCTTAGTAAATGTTATCTAAGAAGACAGAAGTCTAGAGGATGGTTAAAACTATAATTCGAGAAGAAGCAGTCCACATAGTAGACCAAATTAGGTGATGTTTAGTTACTTTTGCAGTTTGCACAATGATCTTGTTTTTGTCTCTGCATAAACAAAAGTTTTGCCAAGTGGTTTGTGTGTGTGTGTGTTACCTCTGGATGCCGTAAGACAGTCACAGAGTGACTCTGTCTGATGCTGGTGCTCTGTGAGATTATTTATATTCTAAAGGAAAATGTCAGGCTTAATTATGAGTGCCAGCCAGTATCTGGATGTCACGGGCCATGTGTCTATTTTTCAATGTAGACATCCTCCCTGTCTCCCTCTCCCTCCTCCCCTTCCTTTCTTCCTTCCCTCCCCCTGTCATCTATCAGTCTGTCGTCTATCTAACTTAAAACCATAACTTTGAAATGATACCTCCAACTATAACTTTAAAATCCGTATTTCAAAACAGAACTGAGCTTTCCAGAGAAAGGGGACAAAATTTATCTTAGTGGAAACTTGTGAAGTTGTGGGTTAATGAATAGTTGTCCATAATAAAAAGCAACTCTCTAAATATATAGACACCACACCGTTACTGTAAAATGTTATCTCTTTGATGGTTGGAGCCTGAGTTTTCCTTTACAGAGTTAAGTGTCTACCCACTAGGTCTTCTACCAGTTTTTTTAAAAAATTATTCCTTTTAACTGAAGGATGATTACTTTACGATATTGTAATGGCCTCTGCCACACATCGGTCATAGGTGTATATGTGACCCCTCCCTCCTTTGAGCCCCCTTCCAACTCCCTCCCCACCTCCTCCCTCCGGGTTGTCACGGAGCACGGCTTTCGGCTCCCCACATTATACATCAATCACGCACTGACTATCTCTTTTACATATAGTAATTTATATGTTTCAATGCTATTCTCTCAAATCATCCCACCCTCTCCTCCTCCCACTGTGTCCAAAAGTCTGTTCTTTATGTCTGCGTCTCCTTCGCTGCCCTGCATGTAGGATCATAGGCACTATCCTTCTAGACTCCATATTATATATGTATTAATATACAGTGTTTGTCTTTCTCTTTCTGACTTGGACTTCCTCGGTGGCTCAGATGGTAAAGCGTCTGCTTACAATGAGGGAATCTGGGTTCGATTCCTGGGTCGGGAGGATCCTCTGGAGAAGGAAATGGCAACCCACTCCAGTACTCTTGCCTGGAAAATCCCATAGATGGAGGATCCTGGTAGGCTACAGTCCATGGGGTTGCAAAGAGCTGGACATGACTGAGCGATATAACTTTCTAACTTTCTGACTTACTTCACTCTGTATAGTAGGCTCTAGCCTCATCCACCTCATTAGCACTGACTCTAATGCATTCCTTTTTATAGCTAATATTCCATTGTGTATATGTATTTCTACCAGTTTTTGATGATGGATGCAGTTAGCCATATTTGAATGGATCCCTTTCACTGTGAACTCCATTCCCAGTGGTCAGCTCCTGGGGCCTTGTTTATGACCTTGCCACACTGCCCACAGTTAATAAGATTAGAAATGGGCAGTTGGACCTTTTTAGGTCTTTTCCCTGGGAGTTTAAAATTGGATCCAGGAAGGAGATTCAGATATCTTTTGAGACTGGAACTGTAGTGCGGGATGTAGGAGAATCAGCAACCATCTGTGGTTTGTGATGTGGACCAGAGAAAAAGAGAAGGCCAGTCTACACAGAGAGAGAAGAAGAAAGCAGATATATGGGGAGAAAAAAAGCAAAGAAAGAGTCTTTCTAACCGTCTAGACCTTGGTTCAATTACCTTTCCAAGAATCCCGAACATTCCTATCCTTAAATAAGGATGGCCATAAGACAGCTCTTCCTTCTTTAAGGGGTTTAATTGGTTGTGCTTAGAGTGGTTTCTGTATTTGCAACCAAAAGTCTTCTAATGAATAAATAGAGAGGATGGTATTACAGTAGTTACAGTGTGCCAGAGATAAAATTATAAAGAAGGAAATTCTGAAATTATTGAGATCTCACCCTTCAGTCTTCAGAGACTTTTTCTCAGGAGATGGCATTCCTGTGTATCTGTTTTGCTTGGTAATTTCTAAATAGCATTTACTATTTTATAAAACTATAAAATACATTTAATTATAGAAAATATATTATTCATAGAAAACAAATAACAAAGTAAAAGTCTGCCAAAGAAAATAAAAGTCTGTCATACATTGTGGTGTTTTAACTTTTAGTAACATACTTATTTTAAACAAAGTTGAGGTCATCCTGAATTCAGAAATTTGAATCATTCTTTTCTTCCTGTTAACATTGCACCATGAATTTCCTCATGAGTTTCAAAATATTCTAGTGGCTGCATAATATCCTACTATATGGCTGCTGCATGAATTATCTGATAATTCTGTTAGTATTGAATATTTCTCTGTATATTATTTTCTGTAACTTCATCTATGATTCCATTAGAATAGATTCCTAAGGGTAGAATTACTTACTAAATCAAAGAGTAAGAAAATTTAAAACTAAGCAGATGAAAACAATGACAATACCCAAAAGGAAACTGGTAAAGAAGATGGCAGAAACCTCAGTGTTACCTTAAGCAGAGCTGACCTGATACTCTCTTGTAATAACAAGAGGGAGAAATACAAGTCTGTCTTACCGAAATCACTTTATTGTTTTTATTTTTGTAACAGCAGACTCAGTTCAGTTCAGTTCAGTCGCTCAGTCATGTCCGACTCTTTGCGACCCCATGAATTGCAGCACACCACTAGAACTCACCTAATTTCTATTAGATGGTCTAATGTTTTTCTAAGTGATTTTTAGAGTCTAAATACTCCAGATAAAAAGAATATTAGATAAAGAGAAATAACACTATTTTGTATGTTACAAATATTTCCTCCAATTTATTACTTGCCCTTTAATGTGGTTTGAGAGATTTAAATAAATAAAAAGTAAGTTGTGGTACATATACACAATGGAATATTACTCAGCTATCAAAAAGAATGCATTTGAGTTAGTTCTAATGAGGTGGGTGAAACTGGAGCCTATTATGCAGAATGAAGTAATTCAGAAAGAGAAACACCAACACAGTATATTAATGCATATATATGGAATTTAGAAAGATGGTAACAACCATCCTATATGCAAGGCAGTGAAAGAGACACAGATGTAAAGAACAGACTTTTGGACTCTGTGGGAGAAGGCAAGGTTAGGATGATTTGCGAGAACAGCATTGAATATGTATACTACCACATGTAGAATAGATGACCAGTGCAAGTCTGATACATGAAGCAAAGGCACTCAAAGCTGGTGGTCTGTGGCAACCCAGAGGGATGGGGTGGGGAGGGAGATGGGAGGGAGGTTTAGGATGGGGAGACACATGTGCATCCATGGCTGAATCATGTTGAGGTATGGCAAAAATGACCACAATATTGTAAAGTAATTATCCTCCAATTAAAATAAATTAATTAATTTTAAAAAAGAAAGAACAAAGTGAAACTGTAAAAAAAAAATAACATTTTTATATGTAAAGATCAACCATTTCCTTCCTGCTTTATTTTATTGATCTACAATGAGCTAGTCCTGTTCTGGCCTTTGATCAAGTATTTTCTTCCAGTGGGCCAAGTAAATTGCATCAACCACGCCTACATACACATCCATATATATATAATATAATAAATAAATATATATATATATACATAAATTAGGATAAAATAATAGCATGTATTAGCATATTAGTATGTCTTTGGACAATGTAATTATGGGTGGATTTAACTTTTTCCAAATTATCTATAAATTAGTATGCATTAGTTAAATCAGAAGGAAGACACTTAAAAAAATAGTACAATCACAGATTCTATATAAACAATGTGGTGTTATTGGCAGGAAGTGAATAGGGAGAAAACTCTCCTGTGGAAAGATGTCCAATGATTGGTGACCAGAGGAAGAGAGAATGCAAAAGGGAAAGGCATTGGACCAGATACAATGTTTTATAATACTCTGAGGAGGAATAATCCCAGGGAAAAACTACTTAAGAGAAAAGATGTTTTTGAAAATGGAGGGAGTGATTATGAACTAAGAATTGACAAGTGATTTCCAACTATTTTAGATTTGTAACTGAGAACTGATTTCAGGAAAATATTTGTTTTTCCCTATTTCATGTTTATTGTTATATGTTAATTCATAAAATTCAGAAAATAAACACTGGGTAGGAAAAAGGAAAAACTTGAACTCACCTAGATATTATTTGTAGGGAATCATGGTTGATATTTTGGTGAATATCCTTTTACATGTTTTCTAAGTAAACAAATACGAATTTGAACATATATGTCAACTATTTATTTTTGCAGAAAAGAATCATATTGAACATTGTTTCATCACATTTTTATTGCATCATAAATGTTACATTTAAATAGAAATTGCTCTATTTAAATGAAGCTAAGCAAAGGCAACCCAGTCCAGTGTTCTTGCCTGGAGAATCCTAGGGATGGGGGAGCCTGGTGGGCTGCCGTCTATGGGGTCGCACAGAGTCGGACACGACTGAAGCGACTTAGCAGCAGCAGTTAGCAAGCTGAAATTAAATTGGTTTTAAGAATGTCATGACATTTCCGGGGATGATTGGAAATGCATATGATTTTTAAAGCAGGGCTGGGACTCCTGAAATCAGAAAAATCCAGACAATGACTAAACAGTCTAGTGGCTTTGCTGACACCACTATTATAGTTCCAGTATTCTCAATTCAAAACACATGAATGAATGGAGGTTAAAAAGTAACCGGATCCTAAGAATCTCTTCTGTTTCTTGGTTTCATATATTCAAATTAAAATAATTTTTATCACGAAAAAATTATACAAAGAAGAACCTTGGTAAAAATAACCTTGTGTTTTCTGATTTTTTTCTGGTTAAGAGCTTTTTCTGCTTCTAGCCTAATTCAACTTTAGCCAGACCTAACTCTAAACCATGTGACGAGTTAAATAAAATGAAACCCAGAAGAATTTATGCAGTAAACAGCTTAAATAGACTTTCTGCAGAAAATTAGGAGTAAAATGAAGAGAATGAAGCTAAACGCTATAAAATTCAAGTCTGGGTGGTTCTCAGAGTTGGTTTAAGACCACCTGATCAGCATCATTTATAAAAATGCAAGTTCTCAGATGCTGCCTTCTTCCTGCTCCATTTAGTGAAGTCAAGGAATTTAGTCCTGAGATGAATCTTTTTTTTTTTTCCAGTTTTATTCAGGTATTATTGACAAATGAAATTGTAATATATTTTTAAAAGTTATAAAGATATATATGTATACACACACATATATTTTTATGTGTGTGCGTGAGAATACAAGTTACTCTTTTAGCAAATTTCAGTTGTCTAAAACAATATTATCAACTATGGTAACAGTTTTGCATTTTGGATCTTAAGACTTTATTTATCTTATAACTGAGAGTTCGTACCCTTTCACTAACCTCTCCTTATTTCCCCCATCCTCCAGCCCTTGACAACCATCATCCATTCTACTTTCTGCTTCTATGAGCTCAATTGTTTTCAAAAGATTTCATATATAAGTGATACCATGTAATATTTGCCTTTCTCTGTCTGGCTTATTTCACTGAAGACAATGCTAGGTTCATCCATGGTGTTGCAAATGGCAGGATTTCCTTCTTTTTTTTTTTTAGGTTGAATGTTCCATTATGTGTGTGTGTAACTACACTACATTTTCTTCAGCTTCCCTGGTAGCTCAGCTGGTAAAGAATCCGCCTGAAATGCAGGAGACTCCCATCAATTCGTGGGTCAGGAAGATCCCCTGGGAGAAGGGATAGGCTACCCACTCCAGTGTTCTTGGGCTTCCCCTGGTGGCTCAAACGATAATCAGCCTGCAATGCAGGAGACCTGGGTTTAATCCCTGGGTTGGGAAGATCCTTTGGAGAAGGGAAAGGCTACCCACTCCAGAGAATTCCATGGACCTAGGAGCCTGGCAGGCTACAGTCCATGGGGGTCACAAAGAGTTGGGACAGGACTGAGTGATTTTCACTTCACTTTCACATTTTCTTTTTTAATATAAATTTATTTATTTTAATTGGAGGCTAATTACTTTACAACATTGTATTGGTTTTGCCATACATCAACATGAGTCTTCCACGGGTATACACGTGTTCCCCATCCTGAACCCTCCTCCCACCTCCCTCCCCATACCATCCCTCTGGGTCATCCCAGTGCACCAGCCCCAAGCATCCTGTATCATGCACTGAACCTGGACTGGCGATTCGTTTCATATATGATATTATACATGTTTCACTTTCACATTTTCTTCATTCATTCATCACTGATAGACACTTAGGTTGTTTCTATATCTCAGCAATTGCAAATAATGTTGTAATGGACATGGGAGTACAGATATCTCTTTGAGATAAAAATGGTTTCATTTCTTTTGGATATATACCCAGAAGTGGGACTGCTGAATCATACAATAGTTATATTTTTTATTTCTTGAATAACTTCCATACTATTTATAGTGGCTGTACCATTTTACATTCCCACCAGCAGTGTACAGGTTTTCTTTTCTCAATGTCCTCACTAGTATTTATATCCTGTCTTTTTTTATAACAGTCTTTTTTTTTTCTAATAACAGATGTGAGGTGATATAGCAATGTGGTTGTTGCTTGCATTTCTCTGATGATTGATGTTGAACATCTTTTCATGTATCTGTTGGCTATTTGTATGTCTATGCAGTTCCTTTGCCCATTTAAAAATCAGGTTGTTTTCTTTTTTGGTATTGAGTTGTATGGGTTTCTTGTATATTTTGGATATTAAACTCTTACTGGGTTAGATGATTTGAAAATATTTTCTCTTCTTCCATAAGTTGCCTTTTCATTTTGTTCATTGTTACTCGAGATGTACAGAAGATTTTTAGTTTCCTATTGTCCAACTTAGCTATTTTTACTTTTCTTGCCTTTGCTTTTGGTTTCAAGTCCAAAAAAATCATTGCCAAGACCAATGCTACGGAACTTATCACCTGTTTTCTTCTAGGAGTTTTATGGTTTCAGGTCTTACATTCAGGTCTTTAATCTATTTGAGTTGATTTTTATGAGTGATGTAAGTTCAGGGTCTAGTTTCTTTCTTTTTTTTCTGCCTGTGAATATCTAGTTTTCTCACAGCCACTTATTGAAAAGGCTATCCTTTCCTATTGTATAATTTTGGGTCCTCTGTTGTAAATTAATGTATTATATAACCATGGGTTTACCTCTGGGCTCTCTATTCTGTTCCATTGATCTTTGTGGCTGTTTTTATGCTTATATGATAGTTTTTTGCTTACTATAGCTTTGTAATATAACTTGAAATCAGAAAGTGTGATGCCTCCAGCTTTATTCTTCTTTCTCAGGATTAATTTGGCTATTTGGGATCTTTTGTGGTTTCATACTAATTTTAGGATTATCTTCCATATCTGTAAAAATGCCATTGGAATTTTGATAAATATGGATTATGTTGAATCTGTAGATCATTTTGGGTAGCATGGACATTTTAACAGTATTAGTTCTTCCAACCTATGAAAGAGAAGTATCTTCCTTTTGTGTGTGTGTGTGTGTGTCTTCTTCAATTTCTTTCACCAATATTTTATAATTTTCAGTGTACAAACTTTTCATTTTCTTAATTAAATTTATTCTTAAGTATTCTTTTTGATGTTACTACAAATAAGATTAATTTCTTCATTTCTCTAATAGTTTGATGTCAGTGTATAAAAACCTGTCTCTTATACACATCTTCTTTGGACAAATAGACATTTTAACAATATTAGTTCTTCCAACCTATGAAAGAGAAGTATCTTCCTTTTGTGTGTGTGTGTGTCTTCTTCAATTTCTTTCACCAATATTTTATAATTTTCAGTGTACAAACTTTTCATTTCCTTAATTAAATTTATTCCTAAGTATTCTTTTTGATGTTACTGCAAATAAGATTAATTTCTTCATTTCTCTAATAGTTTGATGTCAGTGTATAAAAACTGATATATTGATTTTGTATCCTCCAACTTTACTGGATTCATTTATTCAACAGATTTTTGATAGTCTTTAGGGTTTTCTATACATAATATAATGTAATCTTCAGATAGTGAAAATTTTACTTCTTCCTCAAAGATTTTGATGTCTTTCATTTCTTAAACATTTTTCCTAATTCTGGCTAGGATATTGTTCTTGATCATAGAGGAAAACTTTAAGAATTTCATCGTTGAATATAAAGTTAGCTATGAGCTTTTCATGTATGGCCTTTGTTTTCTTGAAGTACATTCTATTTCTACCTAATTTGTTAAGAATTTTATTATGAAAGAAATAGACATTTCTCCAAAGAAGACATACAGATGGCTAACAAACACATGAAAAGATGCTCAACATCACTCATTATCAGAGAAATGCAAATCAAAACCACAATGAGGTACCATTTCACACCAGTCAGAATGGCTGCGATCCAAAAGTCTACAAGCAATAAATGCTGGAGAGGGTGTGGAGAAAAGGGAACCCTCTTACACTGTTGGTGGGAATGCAAACTAGTACAGCCACTATGGAGAACAGTGTGGAGATTCCTTAAAAAACTGGAAATAGACTGCCTTGTGACCCAGCAATCCCACTGCTGGGCACACACACTGAGGAAACCAGAATTGAAAGAGACACATGTACCCCAATGTTCATTGCAGCACTGTTTATAATAGCCAGGACATGGAAACAACCTAGATGTCCATCAGCAGATGAATGGATAAGAAAGCTGTGGTACATATACACAATGGAGTATTACTCAGCCATCAAAAAGAATTCATTTGAATCAGTTCTAATGAGATGGATGAAACTGGAACCTATTATACAGAGTGAAGTAAGCCAGAAAGAAAAACACCAATACAGTATACTGACACATATATATGGAATTTAGAAAGATGGCAATGATGACCCTGTATGCGAGACAGCAAAAGAGACACAGATGTATAGAACGGACTTTTGGACTCTGTGGGAGAGGGAGAGGGTGGGATGATTTGGGAGAATGGCATTGAAACGTATAATATCATGTAAGAAATGAATCGCCAGTCTAGGTTCGATGCAGGATGCAGGATGCTTGGGGCTGGTGCACTGGGATGACCCAGAGAGATGGTGTGGGGAGGGAGGTGGGAGGGGGGTTCAGGATTGGGAAGTCATGTACATCCGTGGTGGATTCATGTCAATGTATGGCAAAACCAATACAGTATTGTAAAGTAAAATAAAGTAAAAATAAAAAAAAAAAAGATGTCAAATACTTTTCTGCATATATTGAGATGATCATATGATTTTTAGCCTTCAATTTTTTAATGTGAGTGTATTTATTGATTTGTGGTTGTTCAACCATTCTTACATCCCAGGAATAAATTCCATTTGATTGTGGTGTCTGGCACATTCTGTGTGCTATTGAATTCAGTTAACTAGTATTTTGCTGAGAATTTTTACATCTATATTGAGGAGGGATACTGGCCTGTAACTTTCTTTTCTTATAGTATCGTTGTCTGTGTTTAGCATCAGGATAATGCTGGCCTCATAAAATTAGTTTAGAAGTGTTCCCTCCTCTTCTATATTTCAGAAAATTTGACAAGGATTCTATTAATTTTTCTTTAAATATTTGTTACAATTTACCAGATGAAGTTATCTGGTCCTGAACTTTTCTTTCTTGGGGGTTTTTGATCACATATTGAATCTCATTATTAGTAATGTTTAGATTTTCTATTTCTTCATGATTCAATCTTGTTGGTTATATATTTCTAGGAATTTATCCATTTCTTCTAGATGCTCTAATTTGTTGGTATATAATTGTTCATAATACCCAAGAGATTCTTATGTACAGTGAGAGAGAACCAGCAATTTAGATCAGGAATGAAGTTCTGGTCTGTTTATATGATATCCAGTTGCCTCTAATATTTGGCCCCTTCTCTGGTAGCTCAGCTAGAGGATGTGTCATGACCAATCATCAAGAACTTAGAAACACCTTGAATGGATGTACAACTGTGAATGTGGTTTCACGAAATAGCAAAAACCAGGACAGGTGTAGTGAGTAGCAGATGCCAGGACATAAGCCATATTAGAACAGAGAAGTTAAGTATAGCTATAGTCCTGCTGCTGCTGCTGCTAAGTCGCTTCAGTCGTGTCCGACTCTGTGCGACCCCATAGACAGTAGCCCACCAGGCTCCCCTGTCCCTGGGATTCTCAAGGCAAGAACACTGGAGTGAGTTGTCGTTTCCTTCTCCAATGCATGAAAGTGAAAAGTGAAAGTGAAGTTGCTCAGTCGTGTCCGACTCTTAGCAACCCATGGACTGCAGCCTACCAGGCTCCTCTGTCCATGGGATTTCCCAGGCAAGAGTACTAGAGTGGGTTGTCATTGTATGGTTAATTCCAGGATCAGTTTAAGGATGTCAACCCCAAGAAATCTAGATGTTAAGAGTGTGCAGTGACTATTATTTGCTGCTGTGGTAAAAGTCAGTCTAAGATGGAGATAGGTCAACTATGACTGTCAACAAATAGCAGTCATGCCCTGAGATGTACTAGGCCTGGGGTGATCTAGACGGACAGAATCCTTGCCTTCAAGAGCTCACCTTCTGGGGGAGAGAGTGTAAGCAACTTCAGTTCAGTTTAGTTTAGTAACTCAGTCGTGTCCAACTCTTTGTGACTCCATGGACTGCAGCACGCCAGGCTTCCCTTCCATCACCAATTCCCGAAGCCTGCTCAAACTCACGTCCGTCGTGTCAGTGATGCCATCCAACCATCTCATCCTCTGTCATTTCCTTCTCCTCCTGCCTTCAATCTTTCCCAGCATCAGGGTCTTTTCCATTGAGTCAGTTCTTCACATCAGGTGACCAAATTATTGGAGTTTCAGCTTCAGCATCAGTGAATAGTCAGGACTGATTTCCTTTAGGATGGACTGGTTGGATCTCCTTGCAGTCTAAGGGACTCTAAGGAGTCTTCTCCAACACCACATTTCAAAACATCAGTTCTTCGATGCTCAGCTTTCTTTATAGTCCAACTCTCACATCCATACATGACTACTAGAAAAACCATAGCTTTGACTAGATGGACTTTTGTTGGCAAAGTAATGTCTCTGCTTTTTAATATGCTGCCTAGGTGGGTCATGCTTTTGAACTGTGGTGTTGGAGAAGACTCTTGAGAGTCCCTTGGACTGCAAGGAGATCCACCCAGTCCATTCTGAAGGAGATCAGCCCTGGGATTTCTTTGGAAGGAATGATGCTAAAGCTGAAACTCCAGTACTTTGGCCACCTCCTGCGAAGAGTTGACTCATTGGAAAAGACTTTGATGCTAGGAGGGATTGGGGGCAGGAGGAGAAGGGGATGACAGAGGATGAGATGGCTGGATGGCATCACCGACTCGATGGACGTTAGATGGAGTGAACTCCGGGAGTTGGTGATGAACAGGGAGGCCTGGCATGCTGATTAATGGAGTCACAAAGAGTCAGACACGACTGAGCGACTGAACTGAACTGAACTGAGGTGGGGCTTTTCTTCCAAGGAGCAAGCGTCTTTTAATTTCATGGCTGCAGTCACCATCTTCAGTGATTTTGGAGCTCAAAAGCCATTAGTAGTCTGGGGTGATTATCTGGTAGCTAAATTCTGGTGAAGACATATTGAGGGGAAAGCCCAAGATTACATATAGGACAAGCCTGAAGGAAGGAGAGGCTATGCTCATTTTCTATCACTCTTGAACATTTTTGTTTCACCCTTATTCAGTAAAACCACATGGGGAAATGAACTTACTTTGAGAATAAAGAATACAGCCAGATCTCAATAATTTCAGTTTTATTATTGGAATTTGTAATAACTTGGAGAGTGGCTTAATCGAAGTTTAAGTTCATCTATGAAATAATTTTTTTTCAAACAAATTGATTCTACAAATGTGAGTAAACCTTCTTTCAAACATATTTAAAGTTCTCTATTAGATATTAGCAAGTGTAAAGCTAATTACAAATCATTTTAGAGCTATCCCTAAATTTGCTACTAGTCAAAGTAATACTTAGGAACAATTATACAACCTATTTTTCAATATTTCAGTATCTAAAAAAGAATATAATTACACTTCTTTCTGATGTGGCCTGTAATTCTCTCTGTATTTTTTCCTTTGGAAGGCCTCTCTCTCCTTTTCCCTTTTCTCCCTTTATTCCCCCTGTCTCCTGAGCTCTTTCTCTCTCCATTCCTTTCTCTTTTTCTCCTCATTTCCTTATTCCCCTCTGTTTTCTTCATCTTCTTGCTCTTTCACCTGCCTCCCCTGTCCGTCCCACCTTTCACTTTCTGCCTCTCTCACCTCTGTTTCTAACCAGAAGTTGAGAAAAGTTTATAACTGAGATATGCACTCCCAAATAAGCACCTGGGTAATCAAAATGTTTCCAAATGCTAAGCCTTCCTCTGTGAATTTCTCTGGGTAAGACTAGTACACCTTGAAAGTGTCTGTCCTCTAAGATACAGCCTTTGGACAGCCATACAATGCTGCTTGACCAAGGGTTTGGAGAGTTTGGAAGCCTGTAGGAAGGTTCTGTTGCTCTTGCCTTTTCAACCTTTTTACATCAGCCAATCTGTAATTTAAATGACATACACTGATTACTGTGGAAACATCCAGGAGTACACATTTTCTTACAGAAATAAAGAATTCTGGTGGTACAGAATTTAACATTATTAATGTTAAATTGTCTTTACAGTGCAGAAGGAGAAAAAGACTCTAATTTGCACACACATTCTTCTGGTATGAAAGAATCTTTACCATCATGAAGCTATTTCAGCTGTCTCATCCCTAATTACCACTTGGTATCTCTCTCTCCCTTGCTCCTTCCCTAGTGTTCTCTTTGTTTTTAATTGGTGATTCCAGCCATCTGGATCCACTAGCTTATGAAGGCATGAGAGAAACAGAACATAAAAGAAAACAAACTTCACTCATTTCAATCAAGTCCACATCTGAAAGCTCCCATATTCCACAGCGTTTCTTTCGCTATAGGAAATATGGTGTCAGTATAAGCCAAGCTGAAAGGATGTCTGAGAGTGAATGCAAAGAGAAATGCTAATGCCCCATTAGAGTGAAGGCCTGGCCTCCAAACCACTTTAAGGAGAAGCTGTCCAGCATGTCAGTTTGCCACATGGTGGAGGAAAGGACCTAGGGGAGTTTATTCTGAGAAGTCTGGGCTTTGCAATCAGACCCATCTGGGTTTGAACCCTGGCTGAGTTGTTTTGAATGTTATAATTTAGGGCAGGTTTTTTTTTTTTTTTCTTTATTATACTTCATTTCAAAGTTGTGATTATTAAATGAAGTGAAATATGAAAATACTCAGTGATATTTTAAAATGTTGGTTTAAAAGTAATAGTAAGACATATTCTTGGGGCCAAGTTTGTATAGGAAGAACTTAGGGGTGAAAGGAATGGCTGCAAGACTTATCTTGAGGTTATTATATTTGTAGGTAGCATACTGTTCTTACCTAGTTGTTATTTGAGGTGAAAGACCTCATGGAGCAGGGGCCAGGATTTCTCAAAGCCACTCCTTGGTACTGTCTTTGCATCTCCTAATGATTAACAGTTTAGAAAAAAATTATTTCATTTCTTCCCCACTCTCTATACTATCATGACTATATTCAAAAACCATTATCCTACCTTCTAAATGTTCTTCCATTCACTACTCTCCAGCTCTAGTTTATCCTAATCCAGGCTATGACAGCCTTTTATCCAAGCCACAGCCATGGCCTCCTAGTTTCCCTCTCTCATGTTTACTTACATTCTTCTTATTTAAGCCTGAGTAATCTTATGCAGTAATCTGAGAATTCTGTACACCAAGCATGACATTCAACTTATAAAATTTTTGAAGGCATTTCACTGCCCCTAGAAATAAAGTCCAATAGGAAAAAGACTCTATATGTCTCTTTGGCTACTGTTACTCTCTCCACTACCACCAAGCACTGGCGTGCCTTTGTTCTCCTCTGCAGCCCCAGTGGACATGGCTAAATCTATGACTGTTTTGTGCTCACCCTCATCTCAATATTCTTACTTCTGCTTGGAGTGTGCTTCTCTATTCTCTTTGCCTATCTAATTGCTACTCATTCTCTCAGCATCTGTTGGATTATCATAAATTTATGGATGTCTTCCCCAATAGTTCAGATCATTGTAAGAGCACAGAGCACTTGCAATAATTTATCAGTAATTCACTCATTCTTTCATTGAGCCATTCAATAAAAACAGTTAGGCACTGTGCTTGATACTGGATAAACAATTATAAGCAAAACGGAGCTCAGTCTGCTGGGGGAGACATAAATAAATAATCACATAAATAAATTTATAGTTACCAATTATATATGTGGTATGAAGACAGGATGCATAGTGCTAAGGAATTATTTAGGAGATCTGATCAATGAATGAAGGAAGATTTCTCCAAGGAAGTGATGTGTGTGCTAAGATCCTAAGAATGAATAGGAGTTAACTAAGAGCTGAGAGGGTCAGGTGGGTACAGCATAGATAAAGCCTGGGGCAGGAGGGCACATGCTAAGTTTCAGGAAATGATAGGCTGGCGTGCAAGAAAGTGATAAGGGTGGAGATATACATGGTAAGTGGATCATAAAAGGATCTGTAGGCCATATGAAGGATTTTTCACTTTATCTTGAACAGCCCTCTAAGTCAAAACTGGACTGGAGGGAGGACAAAGTGGCTGTGAGATGCCAGCTGGGAAGCTTCTGCCATGCTGCAGAAGATGGTGACTTAAAACAGACTGGGATCTTGCAGATGGAAACAAGTGACTGGATTGAAAAGACATTTAAGAGGCAAAATGTATAAGATATGATGATGAGCTGAATGTAGGAATATGAGAAAGAGTTATTAAGGATGAATTTTACCTTATAGAATTTACTACAAAAGGAAATCTAAAAAGAGCCCAAAGGGATGTTCTAAAATTTAGTTTTGTTCACTGACTTAATTCTTTCCCTTCTGCTAGACTACAACAAAGTCAGGGATTATCTTTTCCATCAGTATATACCTGGAAACTACCACATCACCTGTACATTATAGATGTGCAATAGATTTGTTGACTGACTGATACAAAAAGTTTGAATTCCTGCCTTGGGAGTGAATTTGTTGAAGATCCTTGTGCTGTCAAAATTAGTAGCTAGTGTCTCTTTTGATGTAGCCCTGGGAGTTGCCTCCCCTGTGAATTCAAAAGTTGACCTCAACTTCAGCCTCTTTTCCTCCTCAAATGCAGTGTCAGTCTTGCTGATAAAAACAGGTGTCCTCAACCAATGCAAGCTCCTCTTGCCAGACCTTGATCTACCCCATGTGGTTTTCCTCCAATTTTTTTTCACCAATGCATCCATTCCAAAGAAATGGCTTTCCTGTAGCCAAATTTATTGCCATAGTCTCCTGAGGAATTTGGGTTTGTGAAAACCCACAAGTTCATCTGAAAATATTTTCCAAAAAGTCATCATCCTGATATTCATCTCTCTCCCATTTCCAGTTAATAATCTCTAATTCATGCCCCAGTAAATTTCCAAAACTTTTTGGTCCAGTGTTTACTCTGCTTAAACATTACATAAAACACTGCAGTCTTCCAAGTACAGTATATCATTGAAGTCACACAAAGTACTTCACTCACAACACAGAACAGTAACCATGCAGGTCTGGTTCTCACTAATAACCTCATTATTTCCTGAGCACATATATCCCTTATTCTACTAACAACAGCAGCTAACATTTATTGAGCAGTTACTCTGCTCCATGCATTATTCTAAGCACTTCACTTGTATTAATTTATTTAATCCTCACAGTAATTTTGTGAGGGGAGCATTATTTCCATGTTATGGATTTTGACACTGAGGCATGGAGAGGTTAAGTAACTTGCCCATGTTCACCTTGCTGAAGTGTGACAGAGTGAAAATTCCCATTTAATCAGTCTGGCTTAGAGTCCTTACCCTTACCATGCTGTGTGCTGCCTCTGAACAGCCTTCCCTTTATACGCTGAGGGCAGGGCCACCAGAGTAAAACAGAATTCCAGTTACATAGCTTTGTTATTGTTTAGCTGTTCAGTCGTGTCTGACTCTTTGCAATCCCATGGACTGCAGCACACAAGGCTTCCCTGTCCTTCACTATCTCCCGGAGTTTGTTCAAAAGTCACGTCCATTGAGTTAGGGATGCCATCCAACCATCTCATCCTCTGTTGTCCCCTTCTCCTCATGCCCTCAATCTTTCCCAGCATCAGGGTCTTTTCCAGTGAGTCAGCTCACCACATCAGGTGGCCAAAGTATTGGAGTTTCAGCTTCAGCATCAGTCCTTCAAATGAATATTCAGGGTTGTCGATTTCCTTTAGGATTGACTGGTTTGATCTTCTTGCAGTCCAAGGGACTCTCAAGAGTCTCCTCCAGCACCACAGTTTGAAGGCATCAGCACTGGTGCTCAGCCTTCTTCATAGTCCAGCTCTCATATCAGTACATGACTATTAGAAAAAAACATAACTTTGTTTACTGCAAAACTTTTAAAGAATACTTATTTGAGTCCAAATGAACTTTTAACTTTTTAACCCTGGCATTGACTGTCTTCCTCCCTATGGTTCAGACCCACATTTCTAGCTTTAGACCCCTATCCCCTGTAGAGACCCACTTCTACCAACTCCTTGTCCACAAGTTATCATATCCATGTCTTTGCATGGATGCCCTCCTGTCCTCTCCATGTGTAATTCCCCATCTCCTTCAGAACCTGGCTCTCATGCCTCCTTCCTGAAGCTCTTCTTATGCCTGTAACTCTTCAATTGAACTCTTATTAGAGTACTTCTTTTCTATGTTTGCTCCAGTTCTTGTTATAATTTTCAGAAATATATTTATTTCATATAGATGTAGAAGTACATTTTAGAGCTGAGATGGACCTTAACTATCATCTAACCCAATAGTTCTCATTCCCTTTAAAAAAACATAATCAGTTCAGTTCAGTCGCTCAGTTGTGTCCGACTCTTTGCGACCCCATGAATCGCAGCACACCAGGCCTCCCTGTCCATCACCAACTCCTGGCGTTCACTCAGACTCACATCCATTGAATCAGTGATGGCATCCAGCCATCTCATCCTCTGTCGTCCCCTTCTCCTCCTGCCCCCAATACCTCCCAGCATCAGAGTCTTTTCCAATGAGTCAACTCTTTGCATGAGGTGGCCAAAGTACTGGAATTTCAGCTTTAGCATCATTCCTTCCAAAGAAATCCCATGAGGTGGCCAAAGTACTGGAATTTCAGCTTTAGCATCATTCCTTCCAAAGAAATCCCA
>SJYT01040098.1:36735-52449 GCA_006410635.1 Cephalophus harveyi
CTTCATTCTTTCTGGAGTTATTTCTCCACTGATCTCCAGTAGCATATTGGGCACCTCCTGACCTGGGGAGTTCCTCTTTCAGTATCCTATCATTTCGCCTTTTCATACTGTTCATGGGGTTGTCAAGGCAAGAATACTGAAGTGGTTTGCCATTCCCTTCTCCAATGGACCACATCCTGTCAGACCTCTCCAACATGACCCACCCATCTTGGGTTGCCCCATGGGCATGGCTTAGTTTCATTGCGTTAGACAAGACTGTGTTCCTAGTGTGATTAGACTGACTAGTTTTCTGTGAGTATGGTTTCAGCGTGTCTGCCCTCTGATGCCCTCTTGCAACACTCACCATCTTACTTGGGTTTCTCTTACCTTGGGCGTGGGGTATCTCTTCAAGGCTTCTCCAGCAAAGCGCAGCCACTGCTCCTTACCTTGGACAAAGGGTATCTCCTCACCACCACCCTTCCTGACCTTCAACATGGCATGGCTCCTCTAGGCCCTCCTGCGCACGTGCAGCCACTGCTCCTTGGGTGTGGGGTGGCTCCTCCCAGCTGCCGCCCCTGACCTTGGACTCTGGGTGGCTCCTCTTGGTCGCTGCCTTTCTGGCACGGGCTGCAACTAGCACACTAAGCACGGGCGGCTGTGACCGGCGCACTAAGCGCGGCCGAGAGAAACTACCCCACGTCAGAGGTCAGGGGCAGAAGCCAGGAGGACCCCATGCCCGAAGGGCAGTGGCCAAAAAAAAAACCACACAATAATGCTCTATTAAAGTGAAATGACTCATGAGTGAAATGACTCATTTTAAAATGAATATTTCAGTGGCATTTAGTACATTTATAATTTTGTGCAACCACCATTTCTATTTAGCTAGTTCCAGAATAGTTTGATAACTCCAGAGTAAAACCCTGTACACATTAAAATTAAGCAATTTCTCCCTATTCCTTTCTCCATCTGTCTGTGGAAACTACCAACACATGTTCCCTCTCTATGGATTTATCTATTCTGGATCTTGCACACAAACGGAATGATGTAACATATGGCCTTTTGTGCCTGGTTTCTTTCAACTAGTATCATGTTTTGGAAGTTCGTCCACAGGGTAGCATATATCAGTATTTCCTTTTTATGGGTGAGTAACATTCCATTCTCTGCACACACTACAATTTGTTTATCCATTCTCCCATCTGTGGGCATTGGGGCTTCTTCTGATTTTTGACTATTGTGAATAGTACTCTTTGGGGCAGGTGTTTGGATCTGCCTATTCTGCCATTTTACTGACATCTAGCCTCATCCCCTTTTTTTTTTTAATGAACTCTTATTCACAGCCTAAAGTATAATAGATAAAAATGGAGCTTCATAGATACAAATAGATAGAAATGGAGCTTCTCTGGTTGAAATCTGGTGTGTGGCCTTTGTTCTTCAAAGTAGACCATGGAGTTCTCCCAGGAAGTCTAGACTCCTCTGTGGAGCACAGTTTGAAGGCCTCTGAGTCAGTCTATCTCCTCTGTATTATAGATGAAGAAACTGAAGCCCAGACTTTGCACTAAAACCAAACAGCTGGATAGTGTGACAAGGCACACTCATCAAAATGTTTAAATAACAAGAACATGATGTAGCAGGGTTAACTAAATTGAGATTAGATGATACATTTTCAGGAATTTATAACAAATAATTCACATCTTTGTTCAGGAAGTATTACAGAAAACCCAAGAAAACTTGAATGCCTAAACTAACTCTTTACAAACACAGTATTTTATTTTATCCTGAGAGATTTATGTATCTGATTCTGTAGAAGTGGATAAAGCTACAGTACAGTAAAGTATCTTTGCTGCACATTAGAATCACTAGGGAAAACTATAGAACTCTGATGCCTGGCCCCCATCCCAGCCCAGTTAAAATAGAATTTCTGGAGCTGGAGACCTGGTATCAGAATTTGAAAGATCTCCCAGGTGATTCTAATATTCAGACAAGGTTGAGAGCCTCTGGCTTTGGCTGTTGCTGCAAGTGCATTGTTCTTATTCATTCCCCGCCTCTGGATTCTTCTTGTAAAGCCTAGCTTACACGCCACATGACCTTCTCAGGCTACCCCAGTTCACACTGCTCTCACCCTTCTCTGAACCACTGGCACACTTGTTTCACTCATTTTGCTCTTAACCATGCCCTGGCAAGCATTGTTTCTTGGCCCTTGTATGGATCAGCCATCTCTTCCAAACTGGAATACAAGATCTTAATGATCAGGAATAGGATTTGTACCCCCTTTTCTTTGCTCCCCCCTCACTTTTAATAATCACTTCTAAATAACCACACCTAAAACCTGTGCTTCTTTGCTCTTAAAAGTATAGTTATCCTGCTATTGACCTAGGGTTGAAGTGGTATGTATCCATAGACTGGCTCCAAAGATGAATGTGATACAAAATGAATGTGAATATTCTTTGGAAAGCAGTACATGTTATTTACATATAAAAGATCATATTACTATTGTAACTAGGAAGAAAAACAACATCTTTATTTTTGCTCTCCAGGAAGTATACTGCAGAGAACTATAGAAAAAAGGAAAATCTCAATTTTCTTTCTAATGTAATTCAAATTTGCTTCTGTAGAAAAAGGACATGATTTCATTATTGTCAGGGGATTTACATATCTCATTTAACTCCTACAGTAATTTTTCAGGGATTAGCTTCACTTTATAACTGAAAAAAAAATTGCTTAAGACCCTATTTGTAATGGGTCTATTTGAACCCAGGTTTGTCCTACAGTATAACCCATGTAATTTTTTTTTTATCAGACTCACATGTTCCTTAGAGTACATAATAGTTATAATTGTGTGGCTAGGGTTTCTTATAACAAGTCGTATAAAGTCAATGTGGTATAAAACAATAAATTTTCATGGAATAGTCTGAGAGGGATTCCCTGCAAAGTAAATGTGATTGGGACCAAAAGATAGATTGGTTCTTGGTAGAGAATGATCTTTAGAAACAGGTTCACCATCACTGTACAAACTGGTCCCAGGGTTTGCTCCATCTGCTTTCTTCCACACGTTTTGTTTTACTTGTATCAAGTATAGAACACAAGATCTTCAGGGGGATAAAGCAAAGCATAGAGAAGGACATATGACTCTGGTCTGCTGTTCTTAATTTTCTATTTGCTTTAAGTCTAGAGATTCTGGCCAGGCTTTGAAAAAGAAGTATGATACAGAGACTTCAGAAACTCCAAGATGGCCTTTTTATCCAAAAATATTTCTCCAAGAACCTTAGAATTTCAAATCTAGAGACATATATACAGTTCTTAAAATAGTTGGAGAGACCCAAAGAGTGCCTACTATAAATAAAATACATGGCTTTAAAAGGGCTGGCAACTGAAGCTGATTGTGATAGGACCCAGGATTAGGGGCAGAAGAAGTAGAGAGCAAAATCTTAAGAGTGGAGAAAGAAAGTGACGGGAAAGGAGGATCCATCCTTCCTTACCCCCGTCACCCTCATCCAGGAGGGCTCGCTGAGGCCTGCTGAAATGAAGAGCTCACTCCAGACATTCCTTGAACAAGCCACTCTTGAACCATCAACACTCCCTCTGAGGCCAGATTCAGAGAATCCTTCTCAGCTCCACACTCCTCAAACAGTCCTTCCCAGCAGGGTAATGAATGGGGGCTTCTGGCAAGCACCTGAAGGCCAACTCCTGTCTTTCAGGCTTGGATTTCAGGAAACAGCTTGGGAGGATGCTCTCCAGGCCCAGCAAATCCGGGGGCTTGTCTTGGGATCCGTGGGAGAGGGGAGGCTAAGAGGGATTAAAGCTACCCTGAAACCCTGTAGCCTGAGGGGTGGATGTGCGGGTGGAAGGGGAGGGGGCGGATCAGCTCAGCTGCTTCACCTTCCCAGATAATCCATCACTGCCACTGCAGCTGCGGGAGAGCAGTCCCGGGAACTGTCTGCCTGGAAGGAGGGATAACCTGCCGCCGGCTTTTATTTTCAGTTGAATTATAACACTTACCTTCTCATCGGGCCTTTCATCAAGAGGCTTAAGTGTTTTTCTTTCTGTGGGCCTTACTGGCCACGTTTCCTCATTCATTATCGCATAGGAGCCTGCCATGCTGAACCCATGTGCGGTTCCCGCCCCTAACCCCCACCTCCTCATCCTCTAGGGGCTCCTTGGGAACAACAATTGTATAATTCAGAACAGACCCTCTTCTGAGCAACTGATCTCACAAGGACATTACAACTGGCTTGAACAGGAGTTACCAAAGGCAGGGATTTCAGGAACAAGATGTGAACTCCCCAAAAGATGGGGCACCATAAATACCTCCAACATCTTTGAATTTACCTGTAGAACTTGACTGTGCCTTTTGGAAATCTTCTGTATGTTTGGGGCTAAGAAGAATGCAGCGCTTGGAGTTGGGGTCATTTAAATACCTCAAGGAGAGAATTATGGGTTGTTTAGGGTCAGTAGTCAGAATACCTGTGTTCTGATCCTGGCTTGTATAACCATGAACAAGTGATTTAAGCCTCCTGAGTCTCAATTTCCTTATGTGAAAAATGGACATAACAATAATGCCAACTTGACAAGATTGCTATAAGGGTTAAATGTCACGATCCATGTAAAACCTCTTAGCACAGGGTCTGACATTGGATGTGCTCAGTGAGTATTAGGCATCATCATTTATTCATTCACAAAATTGTCACCATCAGCTACACATACTTTACTCTTCCTCCAAAAATCTATCTCAAATGCAACCACGCTTCTACATCTCTACTGTCAAGACCCTTCAGCAAATCACAATAATTCTCCAGCTAAACTTTTCCAGTAGCTATTAAAACTTGTACTCTTGCCCTCTCAAATTCATTCTTCCCCTAGAAGAGATATCTTATAAAAAGGTAAAACTGATCATATCACTTTCATGCTTAAAACTTCTCAGTGGATTTCCATGGCTCATTGATTAAAATTAGAACTTCTTTCAAAGTCCTAAAATTCCTTGCCTGATTTTGCTTTTGATTAAATCTGTGTCAAATTACTTTTTGTTAATCCTCCTTCTCTCCCTGTTTTTCTTCCCCTCCTTTTCCTTCTCCTCCTCCTTATTCTTCTCCTCCTCCTCTCCTGCCCCCTTACTAATTAACCTCTAGCCACAGTGTCTTTCTGTGTCAATGAATGACTAGTTCCTCAGCAAACCACTGCTCTGAGGTCTCAGTTACAATGAGACCTTCAGTTCAGTTCAGTCACTCAGTCCAACTCTTTGTGACCCCATGGACTGCAGCACGCCAGGCCCCTGTCCATCACCAACTCCCAGAGCTTGCTCAAACTCATGTCCATTGAGTCGGTGATGCCATCCAACTATCTCATCCTCTGTCGTCCACTTCTCCTCCCACCTTCAATCTTTCCCAGCATCAGGGTCTTTTCAAATGAGTCAGCTCTTTGCATCAGGTGGCCAAAGTATTGGAGTTTCAGCTACAATGAGACCTTAAGATGATGTATCTCATCACTACTTGCTCTTAAGTGTGGCCATTAATTGAGATCTGCCAGTGAAATGGGAGCAGAGGTAACAGGTTATCACTTTAAGCCTGGACCGTGAAGAATCCCCAGACACAATCTTTTCTTTCTTCATAGGTTAGCTAGATGTTGCTGTGGATAAAAACCTCAGTCATCAAATGGAAAATAATTGTTTACTCCATTAAGCCACTGAGATTTTGGAGTTAAATTATTATAACAGCTGCTGCTGCTGCTGCTAAGTCGCTTCAGTCGTGTCTGACTCTGTGCGACCCCATAGACGACAGCCCACCAGGCTCCCCCATCCCTGGGATTCTCCAGACAAGAACACTGGAGTGGGTTGCCATTTCCTTCTCCAATGCATGAAAAGTGAAAAGTGAAAGTGAAGCTGCTCAGTTGTGTCCGACTCTTAGCGACCCTATGGACTGCAGCCTACCAGGCTCCTCCGTCCATGGGATTTTCCAGGCAAGAGTACTGGAGTGGGTTGCCATTGGCATTACCTTAACTAATACACTTTCTCTCTTTCTCAGTCATTTCACTTGCTATTCCCTCTGCTTGAAGTATTTATTCCCCAGGTCTAATTCTAGCTATACATGTGGCTGGGTCATGGCTTCTTCACATTTCAGGTCAAATATTAATTACTCAGATGTGTGCTCAGTTGCTTCAGCAGAGTCTGACTTTTTGCAACCCCATGGATTGTAGCCCACCAGGCTCCTCTGTCCATTGGATTCTCCAAGCAAGAATACTAGAGTGGGTTGCCATGCCTTCCTCTAGGGAATCTCCTTGACACAAGGATAGAGTCCATGTCTTCTGGATCTCCTGCACAAAAGGTGGATTCTTTACCACTGAACCACTGGGGAAGCCCAGTTCCTCAGATAGGGTTCCCATAACTCCCCTGTCTGAAAGCTTCACATCACCTGCTTGTTTAGTATGGAATGCTCAAAGGCTGGAACACTACCTGGAAATAAATAAATGAACTGAATGAGCAGGTGAAAAAATAAAATACTTAACAGACACTGAGCAGTACCTTGGAACTAAAAGATGTTTTGATATAACTGGAGAAAAAAATTAATTTTTTTATGAGAAGTGTATTAGGGTTCTTCAGAGAAACAGAACCAACATTCAATGCAATTCACATATATTATATATATATATATATATATATATATATATATAATGTAGAAGCAATAGGATATTGAAAAACAAATATATATATAAATATATGATGTGGTTATGGAATCTGATTATGTTGTCTGCAAGCTGGAAACACAGGAAAGCCAGTGATATAATTCTAGTTCAAGTCTAAATGCTTGAGAACTAGGGGATTCAAAGGTATAGATTGCAGTTTGAAGGCAGGAAAAGATCAGTGTCTCAGCTAAATAGGCAGGCAGGTGGAAGACAAATCCTCCTGTTCCATGCCTTTTGTTCTATTCAAGCCCTCCTGCATAGGATGATACCTGCTCATATTGGGAAGGGCAATCTACTTCACTGAGTCTACTGATTAAAATGCTCATCTCACCCACAAACATCCTCAAAGACATACTGAGAAATAGCATGTTATCTGGACACCTGTTGGCCTTGTCAGGCACATATAGTCTATTAGCATTACCTCCATTTTATAGATGAAAAAATATGACTTAGAGAGTTTTCCTACTTTTAATAAAAATTACACCACTGGTAAATGGTAAGGCTGCAAGCCAGTCTTATGACGCCAAATTCTATGTTCCTAGCACCAAAGAACAACTTTATTTTCTTCTCAAATCCTGCCCATCACTCAATATCCAGTTTAAGTATCACTTTCCACATAAGATTTTCTTTGGTGTATATAATACATACTTCCACTAATGAAGTACTGAGCAATAAATGTACTGCTGCTTTGGCAGTAATTATGCATTTAATCTACCCTCCCTAGACTTGTGTATTCACTTATTAATCCTACAAATGCTGTGTAGAGCCAATATATGGTAAGTGCTATGGCTACAAAAGGAAATAAGAAATGATCCTTTTCCTTGGGAAAATTAGAAATTACTAAGAGTGATATATAAGCAAGCCTCTTGGATTATGGAGACAGAAGACATGAGCTAAAGATACTGGAGCTCAGGTCTCAAGTGAAACCATGCTTATTAGCTTGAACTTCCCATTTCTAGACTTACTTTACAGAAAAGAGAAATTAACCTCTACATTATTTAAGCCACTTTATATCACTCTGTTTTCCTAGTAACAAAATACCATTCCTAATTGATGCCTGGACCTAATATAAAATATTTGAACAGTATTTAATCACATTAAAACATCTCTCTGCAGAGATATATAAATTGAATAATTATGGAACTAGAGAGGGGAAATGACTACATATGTGTTTCAACTCAACTGAGTTGCATAAATAGCTACTGTTCATATCAGGAATATTGAGTTCCTATGTCTTATTCTTTAATATGAGGCAGTGTTCCAATAGTGTGGGAAATAGTGTGAGAGATTTTAAAACTTTTGACACCCCAAAGGGCTCAAGAGGTAGAATTAATATGACTGAGTGCCCACTCTATGATGTTGTCACATACATGGAATACAATCTCCAGTTCATCCAGTTCAGCTCTGCTCTGGGGAAGGGGCAAATTTCTTCCTAGTTTATTTGTATCTTAACTGAAAATTGGCATTGATTAGTGGCAGTATTCTTGCCTGGTGGGCTAGAATCCATGGGGTCCGCAAAAAGTCAGACACGACTGAGTGACTTCACTTTCACTTTCAGTGGCAAAGGCAGAATCTTGGATGTCCCTTGAGAGAACATGCGTGCTTGCATGCTAAGTCAGTTCAGTTGTGTTCGATTCTGTGTGACTCTTTGGACTGTAGCCCACCAGGCTTCTCTGTCCATGGGATTCTCCAGGAAAGAATACCGACGTGGGTTGCCATGCCCTCTTCCAGGGATCTTCCCAACCCAAGGATTGAACCCATGTCTCTTATGTCTCCTGCTGGCTGGAGGGTTCTTTACCTCTGGTGCCACCTGGAAGCCCCTGATACAGATCATCTCTCCTTTTTTTAAAAGATGAAGACTTGCAAGTCTGGAGAGTGCAAAAGGAGAGAGAGTTCATTGCTATCTTTGTTTTCAATCAGGATACACTTAGTAGGGAAAATAGAATAGGGTAAGATGATCCCTCTTTGTGATAGATGGTTGGATATCAGTCTTTTGTGGAGGCTTTTGGTCTTGTTGCCTCTAAGCATCCTCAGCAAAAAGTTCTCCTACATTCATTCCTTAATTTTTACAGCTATTCTAGGATCAGAAAAGAAAAGTAAATGCATCATCCCCAGGAAGTGAATGCATCATCCTTTCCTGAAATCCATTTGATCCCTAAAGGCAAGGAACTGAATGACTGGCAATCAAAATCTGAGAGAATAATTGCTTCCATGCTTGATATGTAGTAGCTGGGAAGTGGTGTCCTCACATGCACGCATCCTAAGTTTGGATACAGAAGAACTTTTCCATATGGATCCTGCAGCAGACTGTGTTTTCCAATTATTTTTTCCCCCGTTTCACTTGGTATTCCTATAATGACTCACTGACCATTGATACTTCTCCACTGAGAAATAAGTGACCTTTTGTAACTGACTTGATCAACAATGTGTGGCAGAAGTGTCACTGCATGACTTCTGATCCCCAGTCAGAAAGGGAAATGCTGCTTCTGTCTGGCTTTCCCTTTCTTTGGATGTTCAACTTTCAAACAAGCTAGTGCACTGTGAGGGAGTCCAAACTAGCTCATACCAAGAGATCAGATGGAGAAACCCATACGGAAAGGAACCAAGACTCCCAGTCAGTGGTCAGAATCAACCACCAGATTTGTGAGTGAGCCATGACATGCTTCCAGCCTCCAGCCTAAGGGCCTGTGAAGCTCACACCAAGCGGAGCAAAGATTAACTGTCTCTACTGAGCCATGCCCAAATTGCAGATTTTAGGGTCAAATAAATGAGGTAATCATCTTAAGCCAACAAGTTTGGGGTGGTTACACAGCCATTAATTAGCAGGAACAGAGACTGTTAAATGTAAATCTACAGAGTACTTCTAACAGCCTCAAGTATTTATACCAATTGGTGGTCTTACCAGAGCTCTTAAATTCAAGCTCAAGAAAATCTAGTATTAATGTTATTCATTTTCAGTGACCTCAAATGGTGTGTGTATGTGTTTGTCTGAATGTGACAGTCTCATTATTCTCATGTCCATAAAAGACAGGGAGAAAGAAAATGTAATTATTCTTGGTGTGAGTTTTAAAAAGACCTGTTTGAAATGGGCCACCAGCTATAGTAAGAGAAAATAAAGAACCTTTTAGTAATTGTGCTTACACTTCCAATAGCTACTAGCAATCTGTTTGAGTAGCTATTCTAATATTTCAATCATAGCCCAAATTTACCTTTGCAGCAAAACAATCTGCCAGTTTTTGCCTAAAGGCAAGGTCAATAAAATTTAAAAAGAAAAAACTCCACTAACTCCAACTTTATCAGGTGCTTTTTACACAGTGAAAAATTTTTACTCCTAGATTAATAAAATCTATAGACTACAAACAGAAATCCAATTACTAAAACTAACCCCATAAAGAAAATCTGAAAAATAATACTTAAAATGTAATTAACATGTGGGGTATGGAAATAGTATGAATGAGAGAAACGTACAAGAGAGAGGATAAGAAAAGTCATAGCACAGTGACTTAGACATGGCATTAAGATCAGTGAATGGGGATCTGAGGTGAAGATGAACCACGACAATAGTAAAGATTACAATTTTTAAGGTATTATATCTTTTTATAAAATTATTAAGCTTTATCATGTGCTTAGAGTGGCGGGCTTTATATACCTGTTCCTTTAAAAGACCCAGTCAGGGATAGGAAAAGGAATCATTTTGAAATATATCAGAGCATTGTGTTCATCTTAACCAGGCCCTCCCTCAGGGGAATCTATTTTAGCAGATGCTATGCAGATGACACCACCCTTATGGCAGAAAGTGAAGAGGAATGCAAAAGCCTCTTGATGAAAGTGAAAGAGGAGAACGAAAAACTTGGCTTAAAGCTCAACATTCAGAAAACGAAGATCATGGTATCCGGTCCCATCACTTCATGGGAAATAGATGGGGAAACTGTGGAAACAGTGTCAGACTTTATTTTTGGGGGCTCCAAAATCACTGCAGATGGTGATTGCACCCATGAAATTAAAAGTAAGTTATGATCAACCTAGATAGTATATTCAAAAGCAGAGACATTACTTTGCTGACTAAGGTCCGTCTAGTCAAGGCTATGGTTTTTCCTGTGGTCATGTATGGATGTGAGAGTTGGACTGTGAAGAAGGCTGAGTGCCGAAGAGTTGATGCTTTTGAACTGTGGTGTTGGAGAAGACTCTTGAGAGTCCCTTGGACTGCAAGGATTTCCAACCAATCCATTCTGAAGGAGATCAGCCCTCTGGGACTTCTTTGGAAGGAATGATGCTGAAGCCGAAACTCCAGTACTTTGGCCACCTCATGCGAAGAGTTGACTCATTGGAAAAGACTCTGATGCTGGGAAGGATTGGGGGCAGGAGGAGAAGGCGATGACAGAGGATGAGATGGCTGGATGGTATCACCAACTCGATGGATGTGAGTCTGAGTGAACTCCGGGAGTTGGTGATGGACAGGGAGGCCTGGTGTGCTACAATTCATGGGATCGCAAAGAGTTGGACAGGACTGAGCGACTGGACTGAACTGAGCTTACCAGTAGGAAGTAAACTCCAGCCCCCTCAAGCCATCCTATCCCACTTAAGAGGTGTGTGTGTGTGTGTGTGTGTGTGTGTGTGTGTGTGTAGCAAGCAGTGCTTATAAATTCACAGTCCAGGGGCACAGGATCACCAAAAGACTGAGACCTAATCATAGATCTATAACACTTCCCCATCCTTTTACCTTATGATTACATTACTAAAGGTTCTTTCCATAGCTCCTTTTACCCAGTCTACCACTCAACAAAAATTACAAGGTATACTAAAAGACAACAAACAAACAAACACACCAACATAGTTTGGAGAGACTGAATAAGCACCAGAACCAGATATATCAGGACTATTGAAATTATTAGATGAGAAAAAATTTTAAAGTTATAATTAATAAGTTAAGAACTTAATTAAAAAAATAGACAACAGACAAGAATAGGTTGACAATGTAAGCACAGAGATGGAATTTCTAAGAAAGAGTCAAAAAGAAATGCTAGAGGTCAAAAACACTGTAGGAGAAATGAAGAATGCCTTTGATGGGCTTACTAGTAGACAGGATATTGTTAAGGGAAGAATCTCAACTTGAAAATATGACAGTGGAAATGTACAAAACTGAAAAGCAAAGAGAAAAAAAGACCGAATAAAATGTAATGGAATATCCAAGAACTTTGGGGCAACAATACAAGGTGTAATATATGCATAATGGAGATACGAGAAGAAGAGAGAAAGAAATCGATACTGAATCAATAAAGACTAAGTGTATGAAAGTCGCTCAGTCGTGTCCGACTCTTTGCGACCCCATGGACTATACAGTTCTTGGAGTTCTCCAGGCCAGAATACTGGAGTGGGTAAGCCTTTCCCTTCTCCAGGGGATCTTCCCAGCCCAGGGATAGAACCCAGGTCTTCCGCATTGCAGGCAGATTCTTTACCAGCTGAGCAACCAGGGAAGGCCTAAAGACTAAGAATCTCCCCAAATTAATTGCTGCTGTTGTTCAGTCAGTCGTGTCTGACTTTGCAACCCCATGAACTGCAGCAGTCAGGCATTCTGTCCTTCACTATCTCCCGGAGTTTGCTCAAACTTGTGTGTGTTAAGTTGGTGATGCCATCCAACCATCTCATCCTCTGTCGTCCCCTTCTCCTCCTGACCTCAATCTTTCCCAGGATCTGGGTCTTTTCCAATGAGTCAGCTCTTTGCATCAGGTATCAGTGCCAAAGTCTTGGAGCTTCAGCACCAGTCCTTCCAATGAATATTCAGGGTTGCTTTCCTTTAGATTTGACTGGTTTGATCTCTATGCTGTCCAAGGGACTCTCAAGAGTTTTATCCAGCACCACAGTTTGAAACCATCAGTTCTATGAAGTCTTCAGTCTTCTTTATGGTCCAACTCTCACATCCATAAATGACTACTGGAAAAACCATAGCTTTGACTACACAGACCTTTGTCAGCAAATTGATGTCTCTGCTTTTTAATACACTGTCTAGGTTCGTCGTAGCTTTCCTTCCAAGGAGCAAGCATTTTTTTTCATGACTGCAGTCACAGTGATTTTGGAGCTCAAGAAAATAAAGTCTGTCACTGTTCCTAGTTTTTCCCCATATATTTGACATGAAGTGATGGGCCCAGATACTATGATCTTCATTTTTCTAATGTTGAGTTTTAAGCTGGCTTTTTCACTCTCCTCTTTCATCTTCATAGAGAGGTTCTTTAATTACTCTTTGCTTTCTGCCATTAGAGTGGTGTCATCTGAATATCTGAAATTATTGATATTTCTCTCAGCAATTTTGATTCCAGCTTGTGTTTCATCCAGCCCAGCATTTCACATGATGTTCTGTGATTATAAGTTAAATAATAAGGGTGACAATATATAGCCTTGCTATACTCCTTTCCCAATTTTGAACCAGTCTGTTGTTCCATGTACAGTTCTAACTATTGCTCCTTTTCCTGCATACAGGTTTCTCAGGAGGCAGGTAAGGTGGTCTGGTGTTCCCATCTCTTTAAGAATTTTCCACAGTTTGTTCTACACAGTCAAAAGTTTTAGTATATTCAATGAAGCAGAGGTAGATATTTTTTTGGATTTCCTTGCTTTTTCTATGATCCAAGAGATGTTGGCAATTGGATCTCTTGTTCCTCTGCCTTTTCTAAATCCAGCTTGTACATGTGGAAGTTCTTGGTTCACATACTGTTGAAGTCTAGCTTGAAGGATTTTGAGCATCACCTTGCTAGGATGTGAAACGAGTGCAATTTTGCAGTAGTTTGAACATCCTTTGGCATTTCCCTTCTTTGGAATTGGAATGAAACTGACCTTTTCCAGTCCTGTGGCCACGGCTGAGTTTTCCAAATTTGCTGGCATATTGAGTCCAGCACTTTCACAGCATCATCTTTTAGGATTTGAAATAGCTCAGTTGCAATTCCATCACCTCCACTAGCTTTGTTTACAGTAATGCTTCCTAAGGTCCACTTGATTTCACACTCCAGGATTTCTGCCTTTAGGTGAGTGATCATGCTATCGTGGTTATCTGGGTCATTAAGAATTTCTGTATAGCTCTTCTGTGTATTCTTGCCACCTCTTCTTAATATCTTCTGTTTGATCCATATGGTTTCTGTCCTTTATTGTGCCCATCTTTGCATGAAATGTTCTCTTGCTATATCTAATTTTCTTGGAGAGGTCTCTAGTCTTTCCTATTCTATTCTTTCCCTCTATTTCTTTGCTTTGTTCACTTAAGAAGATTTTCTTATCTGTTCTTGGTATTCTCTGGAATTCTGCATTCAGATGGGTAAATCTTTCCTTTTCTCCTTTGCCTTTAGCTTCTCTTCTTTTCTCAGCTATTTGTAAGGCCTCCTCAGACAACCATTTTGCCCTTTTGCATTTCTTTTTCTTGGGGGTGGTTTTGATCAGTGCCTCCTGTACATTGTTATGAACCTCCATCCATAGTTCTCCTGGCACCCTATCACATCTAATCCCTTGAATCTATTTGTCACTACCACTGTATAATCATAAGGGATTTGATTTAGGTCATATCTGAATGGCCTACTGGTTTTCCCTACTTTCTTCTATTTAAGCCTGAATTTTGCAACAATGAGTTCATGATCTGAGCCACAGTCAGCTCTCTGTCTTGTTTTTGCTGACTGTATAGAGCTTCTCCATCTTTGGCTGCAAAGAATTTAATCAATCTCATTTCAATGTTGACCATCTAGTGATGTCCATGTGTAGAGTTACCTCTTGTGTTTTTGGACAAGTGTGTTTGCTATGACCAGTGTGTTTTCTTGGCAAAACTCTATTAGCATTTGCCCTGCTTCATTTTGTACTCGAAGGCCGAACTTGCTTGTTACTCCAGGTATCTCTTGACTTCCTACTTTTGCATTCCAGTCTCCTATGATGAAAAGGATATTTGTGTGTGTGTGTGTGTGTGTGTTAGTTCTATAAGGACTTGGAAGTCCTTATATAACCATACAACTTCAGCTCCTTTGGTATTAGTGGTTGGGGCATAGACTTGAGTAATGTGATATTGAATGGGTTGCCTTGGAAACAAACTAAGATCATTCTGTCATTTTTGAAACTGCACCCAAGTTCTGCATTTCAGACTCTTTTGTTGACAATGAGAAATTATATCAGATCCCAAACCACAGATCCAAGAAGTTCAGAGACAACCAATCAGGATGAATGTAAAAAACTCAGTATACCTGGGTATACTATATTCAAATTTCAGAAAAACAATGATGAAGAAAAAATCTTCAATGCCAGAGGAAAATATCTTTAAAAGACATATCTGAAAACAGATTGTAATCCAAAAATATACAAAGAACTCTTACATCAAGATAATAAGAAATCAAATAACCCAGTTTAAAAATGGGCAAAAACCTGAAGAGACAACTCACTAAAGAAAATACAGTGATGGTAGTAAACATATGAAAATATACTCTACATCATACACATGTTATCAGGAAAATGCAAATTGAAACAACAATGAGATACCATTAAACATATATTAGAATGGCCAAATTCTAACACTGACAACACCAAATGAAGATAGTGATGTGGAGCAAGAGGAACTCTTTGGATTGCCAGTGGAAATGCAACATGATGCAGTTGCTTTGGAAGGCAGCTTTTAAAAAAAAATTAATTATTATGAATTTTTATTAGAGTATAATTGCTTTACCATATTGTGTTAGCTTCTGCTGAACAGCAAACTGAATCTGCTCTATGTATAGATATGTTTCCTCTTTTTTTGGATTTCCCCCCCTATTTCGGTCACCAAAGAGCACTGAGTGGAGTTCCCTGCACTGTACAATAGGTTCTCATTAGTTACCTATTTTATACATAGTACTGTAGGTATACAGTATGTATGAACTCCCTGATGTTCAAGCTGGCTTTAGAAAAGGCAGAGGAACCAGAGATCAAATTGCCAACATCCGCTGGATCATGGAAAAAGCAAGAGAGTTCCAGAAAAACATCTACTTCTGCTTTATTGACTATGCCAAAGCCTTTGACTGTGTGGATCACAATAAACTGTGGAAAATTCTGAAAGAGATGGGAATACCA
>SJYT01040098.1:52795-85871 GCA_006410635.1 Cephalophus harveyi
GGAGATCAACCCTGGGATTTCTTTGGAAGGAATGATGCTAAAGCTGAAACTCCAGTACTTTGGCCACCTCATGCGAAGAGTTGACTCATTGGAAAAGACTCTGATGCTGGGAGGGATTGGGGGCAGGAGGAGAAGGGTACGACCGAGGATGAGATGGCTGGATGGCATCACGGACTCGATGGATGTGAGTCTGAGTGAACTCGGAGAGATGGTGATGAACAGGGAGGCCTGGCGTGCTGAGATTCATGGGGTCGCAAAGAGTCGGACACGACTGAGCGACTGAACTGAACTGTATGTATGTCAATCCCAATCTCCCAGGTCATCCCACTCTCCCTTTCCCCACTTGGTGTCCATATGTTTGTTATCCATGTCTGTGTCTCTATTTCTGCTTTGCAAATAGGTTCATCTGTGCCATTTTTTTCTAGGTTCCACATATATGTGTTAATATATGATACTTGCTTTTCTCTTTCTGACCTCTCCACATGACAGTCTTTAGGTCCATCCACCACAAAACTAAAACTAAACAACAACAAAACATACTCTTTGCATATGATCCAGCAACTGGGTTCCCTGGTATTTATCTAAGTGAAGTGAAAACTTAAGTCTGTAAAAAAACCTGAACACAGATGTTTACAGGGACTTTATTCGTAATTGTCAAAACTTGGAAGCAACCAATTCCTTAGTAGGTGAATGGATAAATCAACTGTGGCTCATCCAGACAATGGAATATTGTTCAGTGCTAAAAAAAAAAAAAAAAAAGTTGAGTTATCAACAGCATGAAGACATGCTGTTGTTCGGTTGCTAAGCTGTGTCTGACTCTTTGTGACCCCATGGACTGTACCATGTCAGGCTTTGCTGTCCTTCACTGTCTCTGGGAACTAAATAGATAATACTAAACAAAAGAAGTCAATCTGAAAAGGCTACTTTACTGCATGAGTCCAAGTATATGACATTATGAAAAAGGCAAATCTATGGAAACATTAAAAAGGTTAGTGGCTGCCAGGAGTTATGGATGAACAGAGGATTTTAAGGGCAATGAAACTATTTTATGTGATACTATGATGGCAGACACCTGTCATTATACTTTTGTTAAAACCTGTAGAATTTGTAGCACCAAAAGTGAACCTATGTAAACTACTGATTTTAGTGTTAATGATATGTCAATATAGGTTGATCAACTGGAACAAATGAACCGCTATAATGGGATGTTCATGTGGAGTGGTTGGGGGTGTGTGTGAGTAACAGGTGTAAATAAGAATTCACTGTGCCTTTCTCTCAGTTTTGCTGTGAACCTAAAACTCTTCTGAAAACTGAAGTGCTTTAGTTTTAAAAAAGCCAGGTGACAAAAAGAAAAAAATCCAAAAAGAACCAGAGCTGTCGTTTCCATCAGCCATTCTTGGATGAAGGGTTTCTCCATGTCCAAGTGAGGGGGGCTGTTCATGGAAAATACAGTAAACTACTTAATAATGTTTTTAATTACTGCAGATAAACACATCATCTTGCCCAGTATTGTCCCCAGTCCCTGTATGTGTATGCATATCCTCAATATTGATATTGATATCTATAGGTATGTGATTTATATACTGACATGCATGGTTGTATTTCTATAAGCATATGTTTTAGTGAAATATATATACAGTCATCCCTTGTTATCTATTAGCTTCAGGACCTCTCTCAGATACCAAAATTCTCAAATGCTCAAATCCTTTATATAAAATGGCATATATTTGCATGTAACCCAAGCACATCCTTCTGCATACCTTGTCATCTCTAGAATACTTATAAAACATACTACAATGTAAATACAGTGCAAATGCGATGCAAATTCAAGTTTTGCTTTTTGGAGCTTTTTGAAATTTTTTTTTACAAATAATTTCCACCCAAGGTTGGTTGAAACTGCTCTTGCACAACCCATGGATATGGAAGGCCAACTAAAGTTTGTGTTCAAACATGAATTTATTCATTTGTAATCAACAGTTTTCCTTGGTCTATACCTTCATGATGTTTCCTCTTTCATCAGTGTCTGGCTTGCCCCCTTTGCAGCAGCTATTACAAACTAACAGCAGTTCCTGAAATACTTCATGCTACAGTCCATATTTCTGCCCTTTTCTACATCCCATTCTCTGAATTTCCTTACCCTCTTTATTTTAGACTTCATTAATTTGAATTCTATCAGGTCAAAGTCTTTTCCAGAAGATTTTAGTGACTTTCTAATCTTCTTTGTGACTGCATAATATACTGCTGTGTTATCTGCAAATATACTATAATGGATAGCTTATTTTTCTCTTTCCCCCATAATTCTAACTTTCCTTACAGTTTGGGTCCACATTCTCTTTGATTTTAGCAAAGTACTTCTCAAGGATCTTACAATCTTATGGGGGAATTGGATAAATAAATCTATTTTTTCTTTTCCCTTGAACCAATGTGGTTTGTATCAGACTTTTGATAAATCAATGAGCAATATATAGATTATGATTACATAAGTACTTTTCATAGGTGAGCCATGCATTCTATCATGGACATATTTCCATTATTGTACCATTTTCAACTTTTCTGAATGTAATAAAATTTTCTTAGCTCTTTACCTTCAAGTTTAGATTATATTTTGTTAAAATTATGTATCTATATAGTTTAAACAAACAAGTGAAGAAAAGAGAAGCTCCCTTTTTCCTATTTTCATCACTTTAGAGAACCAGGTAAGCTACTTCTTTGGGCACTTGTCTCTGTATAGCTTAATACTGCCTACATAGCTAACTGATTTTACAGGTGAGTAACTGTGTCTTTCTACTATGGCATTTGGGGGATTTCTTTCTTTCACATCAATTTTCCTCCCCTCCCCATTACACATATTTATTTTCTGTGTGTTCAATAGCTATCTCTAATTCTTCCTGGAAACTCTGAAAAAACTGTATAAGTCCTATCAAAATGATTAAATGCATTCCATCATGCACTGACATGATGATTTTTCCCCACTGGCAACTCCTTCATGCTGTCCTTTGCCCTCTGCTGGCACAAGTTCATGGCTCTCTAGATTGTGGCAAGATTTCATCTATAAATGTGCCTTTATTATTAATCTGAAAATTATCTTCACCTCTCTCATGTTGAATCAAGTTTCCTTAGCCCCATGTCCTATTCCTGGTTTACTTCCTCATTTTACCAAAGAACATCACCTAATTTACTTCAGAGAAAAGAAGCCATAGTACATAAAACTTTTGAGAACTTGTGAGGCTAAAGTTTATTTTATTCTAGCATTTGATTTAAAGTTTTGTGTTGGTTTAGAATTTAATGGTGGAAATTGTTTCCATGAAGAATGTATCTATTTGTCCATTCTTCTCATTTTCAGTGTTGCTTTTGAAAATTCTGATACCATTCTTTTTGTTGATTTTTAAAAATAGAACCCATTTATTCTTTATTGAAGATTCTAGAGTCATTTCTTTATTGTGATGATGTTCTAAAAATTTTACAATGTTATGCCTTCATGTCGGAGAAGGCAATGGCAACCCACTCCAGTACTCTGGCCTGGAAAATCCCATGGGTGGAGGAGCCTGGTGGGCTGCAGTCCATGGGGTTGCTAAGAGTCGGACACGACTGAGTGACTTCACTCTCACTTTTCACTTTCCACTTTCATGCATTGGAGAAGGAAATGACTACTCACTCCAGTGTTCTTGCCTGGAGAATCCCAGGGACGGGGGAGCCTCGTGGGCTGCCGTCTATGGGGTCAGTCGGACATGACTGAAGTGACTTAGCAGCAGCAGCAGCAGCATTCCTTCATGTAGATCTTTATATTTACTGTTAATCATATTCACTGTGTCTTTTGTCTGGAAGCTGCCATCCACTATGGAGAAAACTTCTATTGTTCTTTGATAATTCTCTACAACCNGTGGGCTGCCGTCTATGGGGTCAGTCGGACATGACTGAAGTGACTTAGCAGCAGCAGCAGCAGCATTCCTTCATGTAGATCTTTATATTTACTGTTAATCATATTCACTGTGTCTTTTGTCTGGAAGCTGCCATCCACTATGGAGAAAACTTCTATTGTTCTTTGATAATTCTCTACAACCCAATTCCTAGCATTTTAATTATAATTATTATTAATTTCTGGAACTTCCAGTTGTAGATATTGGTCTTTTTTGATTGGTATTATTATTTAACATATCAAAAATGGTTATTCTGATATACTTTTACAAAGTACTCATCATGGCAGAAATAAAGCTTTGTTCTACTTTTAAATGCCTCAAATATATCTGTCATACATCTCCATCTAGGTTGGAACATTTTCTTCCTCAGTAATTTTTTAGTATTTCTATTTTTATTTAGAAAAATAATTTGTATACAATAAAATGCAGAGACTCAGTGCAATTCAACACGTTTTGAAAAACAGGAACACCCAATGTATACGGAAAGGTACAACACCATCTCAGTCAAGATGTAGAATATCTTCATCATTACAGGGAATTTTATCATGCCATTTCANTTTTTTAGTATTTCTATTTTTATTTAGAAAAATAATTTGTATACAATAAAATGCAGAGACTCAGTGCAATTCAACACGTTTTGAAAAACAGGAACACCCAATGTATACGGAAAGGTACAACACCATCTCAGTCAAGATGTAGAATATCTTCATCATTACAGGGAATTTTATCATGCCATTTCATAATCAGTACACCCCATTCCCAGCCCATGATAGCTACTGATTCAGTCTTTATTATCACGGCTTAGTTTTGCCTTTTCTAGAACTTCATATAAATTCAATTCACTATGAACTTTTTGGTATCTTGCCCCGTATTCAACCTAATATTTCTTAGGTTGATTCATGTTGTAGCTTATTTAGCTGCATCATTCTATTCGTTATGTGTTCTCCAGTTGATGATGGGCATTTGGGTTGTTTCTAGTTTGGGAGAGGGTATTATGATAACACTACTATGATATCTTTTATATAACACATTATTATGGACTTGATTTCTCATTTCTCTTGGAAGAAGCTATCTAGTTGGAGTTTCTGGACCACAGAGTAGGTGTATTTTACCTTTTAAAGAAACTGTCTACTTTCATAGTCCTGATAGCTTGCCTTCCTTCTTTCCTGACTCTCTATGGGTCTTTCTTTATAGACCTGGTTTTAGGAGAGTCTTTCTTGAAGTCTTCAGTCTGTTTTCAGAGAGGATTGCTCCTTGTGTAGACATAGTTTTGATGTGTTCATAGGAAGAGGTGAGCTGTGTTCTCCTACTCTGCCATCTTAATCTCCTGAATTTATCTTTTATGGTTTGTTAATATAGTGGCAAGATTTCTTAATTGGGAGACCCAACCCCCTGGATTCTATGCTGCTTCTGACATTAACTTGCTATGAAGTCTGNTTTGATGTGTTCATAGGAAGAGGTGAGCTGTGTTCTCCTACTCTGCCATCTTAATCTCCTGAATTTATCTTTTATGGTTTGTTAATATAGTGGCAAGATTTCTTAATTGGGAGACCCAACCCCCTGGATTCTATGCTGCTTCTGACATTAACTTGCTATGAAGTCTGGCAAGTTTCTCCATCCTCTGGGCCAGGTCTTCTTGCAGATGAAGTGAATCAGATAGCTTACATATTTAAGTTTAGAGTCTAAACTTGAGACTCAAAAGCATTTTCAGTTCTAAAATATTATGGGCTTATATTAACAAGATATAAACTTTACCCCAGCTTCTACCCCTAAACATCTAGTTATGTAAGGTTCAATGGTGAGGGAATAAAACCTAGAAGAAGAGTTTTTCTCATCTGATTACAAAATATTTTTAGAGTCATTCTTTATCATGTCTTTCTTGTCCATTTCTTCATCACTCCTATTTTTTTAAGCTGAAAAAATAAAAGTTTGAGTCCTTGTAAAATAAGTAGAGAATGGTTTTCCCTGTAAGTCATATTTTCTCATTATATAAGCCATGACTTGAGTAACTTAGGCTCTTCAAAACTCACTTCCAGTTCAGTAGGAAATAGTTGGAAAATTATAAGAAATTCAACTGTGTGTTCCTGAAAGCACTTGTATACTATGTTTCAGCAGAATCTGTTTGTAATGAGCACTGAATTAGGACTCACATTCCTAGCCCACTTCTTCCCACACATGGCCTACTTCTTCTGTCTGCTTTATGTTTGAGGGAGAGAAGAATGCAGAGTGTAGTTTCCTGGGAAAGGCAGGCCATAGAAGCAGGAACTCCTTTGGAGTCAGTCAAATCTGGGCTTGAATCCTGACTGTACTCGATGACCTTGGACACATTCTTTACCTTCTCTGAGCTTCTGCTTTCTTTTCTGTAAAGTGGGATTACTGACTTCTATCTCAAGCAATAGCAATAAGGAACATGAATCCAAAGGTGTCTATTATGATGTGTGACACATATAAAACCACCAATAAATTTCAGCTTGCTTCTTTTCTTTCTCTTGATTCTTTCTGTTATGGTCTTTAATAACACGGCTCCAACGAAGAGCTTGGTTCTTTTGACGTTTATTGAACATCTGTTATGTAATACTCATTGCTTTAGATTCTGAGGTTACAGAAATAAGCAAGGCAGGAACACTGCTCTCAAACATAGTCTGGTAGGGAAGTCAATATATAAACAAGAGCTGTGTCCCAGTGTGGTAAGTACCTGGTGCCAAGACACAGAGGCAGTATAAAGGAGAGAGGATTAACTCAGCTTCTTTTATCTTCTGCTTTTTTCCTCTCTTCTCACCTAACCCCTTTCTTTCCTTCAGTCCTTCATCTCCCTGCAGGCCCAAGGGACAGTTGGGCCGGGCCATCAGGAGTGGGAATGTCTTTCAGTTCCTTTTTTCTTCATCTTGAGCCCAGAGTATAGGAACAGTAAGTATACTGGGAGCCATAAAAAAGTTCTTTCTTATAGCACGTTTCAGGGTTTTTTTCCAGTGACATCATGGGCCATCTGGATTTGAAGACAGCAGCTTCATCCAGAACACACACAAACATTCTCCCCTGCCAGGCCCTGCAGGCCTGCCCTCTAGGATCAGGAACACTATAAACGTCCTGTAAAGCTGTCTTTTTAATAGCCTCCTCAGAAGCAGTCTAAGGAAGACGGCTTTTTCCGCCCCCCTGCAGTCCCACATTTGGGAGATAAAGTGGATTCTCAGCACACAGGCCTTGGAGGAGGAGGTGAAAAGTGAGGTTCTGAGGTTCCCACAAAAATAGCACATTGCCTCCTGCTGAGGAGAAGAAAGCCATTTTCTAACAAGAAATTTGAATTTAACCCCTACAACATAAGGTTGCATTGGATAAGGAAATGGCAACCCACTCCAGTGTTCTTGCCTGGAGAATCCCAGGGATGGGGGAGCCTGGTGGGCTGCCGTCTCTGGGTCACACAGAGTCGGACAGGACTGAAGCAACTTAGCAGCAGCAGCAGCAGCAGCAGCAACATAAGGTTAGACATAAGTATACATGTTTACCAGTGGAATGTCTTAAGAATTGTATCTTTTAAAGAGGACTTTAAAAGAGCAACAAAACAACTATATTCAACAGCCACAGAGCTGGAGCTTGACCCTCACCTCTGCCCAAGTAAAGAAGAGAATCCAGAAATGGGAAAAATGAGGCTTGTTTCTGCTCTGTCCCTGAACAGTCTCAAAGCCTATGTGTGACAAGAAAAATGAGGCTCCTTGAACTGATCCTCTTCTGTGAACTAGAAAGCATGAATCCCTCTTCTCAGATGAGGCATGTCCCCAATCTTTAAAGTATAACTTGACCTACTACTGTTCTCCATCTCCAAGGCCACTTTCCTGATTCAGCTCTTCTCATCTTTCACTTGAACAATGGACATAGCTTCCTAACTGGTTCCTGCTCTTGCTCCCTTCATTCAATTCATCTTCCACACAGAGGCCAAAATTGTATTTTTTTTTTAAAATTATTTTCATGTCTAAAACCTTATATTAGCTTTCTCAGCACACAACATAAAGTTCTAAGCCATAGAGAGTCCGCAAAGGCCTATGTGACCCTTGGGCTTCCCTGGTGACTGAGACCCTTGCCCCATGTACAGCTTCAGTTCCTCATACCCTTATTAACTCAACACTGACATCCTTCTTGTTCCTCTTTCTGCTATTCTAATCCCACATTTACTGGCCTTCGGGACTACGCCATCTTTAGGACTTCTACTCGATGGACCTTTCTGCTGTTACCTCCCTCTTTCAGCTTAAACAGCACTTCTTCTACGGCCTTGCTCACCATCGTCACCTATTATTTTCTCTCACAGTAATTATTATTGTATGCCATAACGTGTATCATTTGTAACTGTATATTCAGGAGTGTGTTTATCTGCTGATCATTTATGTTTCTCATTTGACTTCACGAAGGTAAGAACCATGTCTGCTTTACTGGCCATTGTATACCCAATACCATGTACAGTGTAGGTATATAGTAACTCTGTGAGATGAACATGCAGATTAGGTGGAAGCAGAGTCAAGGAAGCCATCAGGCTTGGAGCTCAGTTTATTTTTATCCAAGGACACTTTGAAATGTGTTTTGGATGAGTCTCACCCACACCACACGTCTGTCTCTTTGCAAGGGCAGCATTGGGCTTCCCTGATAGCTCAGTTGGTTAAGAATCCACCTGCAATGCAGTTCGATTCCTGGGTCGAGAAGATCCGCTGGAGAAGGGAAAGGGTATCCACTCTAGTATTCTGGCCTGGAGAATTCCATGGGGTCACAAAGACTTGGACATGACTGAGCGACTTTCACTTTCATGGTGCCATGACAGGTCTTATATTTTTCCCAATGACTAATGAGATTGAGAACTTTTTGTATATTTATTGGCATTTGCATCACTTTTTGTTAAAGTGTCTGTTCAAGTGTTTTGCTAATTTTTTTTTAGTTGCCTCTTGTGAAGGTGAAGGTGAAGTCGCCCAGTCGTGTCCGACTCTTTGCGACCCCATAGACTGTAACCTACTAGGCTTTTCCGTCCATGGGATTCTCCAGGCAAGAATACTGGAGTGGATTGCCATTTCCTTCTCCAGGGGATCTTCCCGACCCAGGGATCGAACCCAGGTCTCCTGCACTGAAGGCAGACGCTTTAACCTCTGAGCCACCAGGGCTCTTGTATTTCTTATTAAAATATTTTCTCCCATTCTGTGGGTTGCCTTTCACTATACTAAAACATTTTAATGAGTAGAAGTTCTAATATTAATTTAGCCTAACTTATTCTTTTTTCTTTTATGGCTAGTACATTATATTTATGTCTAGGACTTCCCAGGTGGCTCTTGGTAAAGTATCTGCCTGCCAGTGAGGGAGATGTGGGTCTGATCCCTGGGTCAGGAAGATTCCCTGGAGAAGGAAATGGCAACCCACTCCAGTATTCTTGCCTGGAAAATCCCATGGACACAGAAGCCTGGCATGCTATAAGTCCGTAGAGTCTCAGTCGGACACAACTTCATGACCGAGCCTGAATGCACACACATTTTACAACACGTTTAAGAAATCTTTGGCTAATCCAAATCATGAAGATATTCTATGTTTAAAAGCTTAATTTTTTTGTATTTCCTATTCAGACCTGTCATCCATTTGGAATTGATTTGGGAGCATGATGTGAGATAGGGATTAAGATTTTTTATTTTTTTGGTTCAATATGTATATCCAATTGACTAGAACCATTTACTGAAAAGATATGATTTTCCTGTTCTCCAGGATGTGATGAGGGGCTGGGATTAAGGCACTGGGGTTGTAGCTTTTATCTTAAAAGCCGGAACTTGATTTGCTCCTTCAATATTCTGCCAACATTGATCACCTTAAGCATTTGACTGTATGGAACTCATTTCCATTGAACTTTTCAGGGAGCTAGGCTGTGGGGGACTAAGTCTCAGACAAGTTAACCTTAACTCTCTGAATAAATTTTCATATTTACCCATTCACCCTTTGTAGTGGATTCAATTATTACCTTCAGGAGGAAATAAAAATATTGATAGCTTGTTCATGGTCCCATAATAGTGGAGACAGAATTCAAAGCAAGAATATTCTGATTCCAGAGCCCTAGTTTTAAGTCTCTTAAGGGTTCCAATTTCTCCACATCCTCACCAAGAGCTATTGTCTTTGTCTTTTTTAGTCATAATAGTCAAACAGCTGTGAGATGATATCTTATTGTGGAAAGCTTTCATTTCATTTAGCTAATGATTACTGATATCCAGCATCTTTTCATGTGTCTGTTATCCTTGTATGTCTTCTTTGAAAAAATGTCTATTCAAGTCCTTAGGCCATTTAATAACTGTATATATATATATATATATATATATATATATATATATAATTATTAAGTTATAGGAGTTCCTTATATATTTTAGAAATTAACCCCTTATCATATATATGGCTTGCAACATTTTTTTCCCATTCCATAGACTGACTTTTTATGCTATTGATAGTTTCTTTTGCTTTGTGGAAGCTTTTTCATCTGAGATATTCACACTTATCAGTTTTGCTTTTGTTGACTGTGCTTTGGTGTCATACCCATGTGTTCACTGCTAAGACCAATTTCATGAAGTATTTCTCTTGTGTTTTCCTATAAGAGCTTTATATTTTGAGGGCATGTTTCAGTCTTTATGCTATTTTAAACTCAATATTTTGATACAGTAACAGTTTCCAATTTCATTTTTCACATGTGGATAATAAAGTTTTCCTGACACCATTTGTTGAAGAGACTGTCTTTTCCCTGGTCTGTATTCTTGGCACCCTTGTGGTGGATCAGTTGACCATATATGTTGTGTATTTACCTCCAGGCTTTTATTCTGTTCCATTGCTCTATATGTCTCTGTTTATGACAGTGCCATGCACATACACACAAACATGTGTTGGCAGGCATATCAAGAAATTGAAACACTTGTACCCTGTTAGTTGGAGTGCAAAATAGTGCAGCCACTATGGAAAAGTGCATAGAGTTCTTACAGACATAGAGAACAGACTTATGGACCTGGGGAGAGGGGAGGAGAAGGTGAGATGTATGGAAAGAGTAACATGGAAACTTACATTACCATATCTAAAATAGATAGTCAACAGGAATTTGCTGTTTGGCTCAGGAAACTAAAACAGGGGCTCTGTATCAACCTAGAGGGGTGTGATGGGGAGGAAGATGGGAGGGAGGTTCAAAAGGGAAGGGATATATGTATACCTGTGGCTGACTCATGTTGAGATTTGACAGAAAACAGCAAAAGTCTGTAAAGCAATTACCCTTCAACAAAAAATAAATTAACTAAAAAAAAAAACAAACAGAGCAACCATATGATCCAGAAATACCATTTCAGGGTGTAGATCCTAAAGAACTGAAATCAGGATCTCAAAGAGATATGAACACTCCTATATTTATTGCAATACTATTCACAATAACCAACACACGGATGTAACCTAAATGTCCGTCGATAGATGGATGAATTAAGGGAGCTTGTATACACCCATGGTGGATTCATGTCAATGTATGGCAAAACCAATACGGTATTGTAAAGTAAAATAAAGTAAAAAAAAAAAAAAAAAAGACTAAATAGATTTTAAGGGGAAACAAATTTTCTGATCGATTAACCTTTATCAATAGAAAGAAAGGTGGGGCCATAAAATGTTAATTGGTCTCCAGACCAGAAGATATTGTAAAACAAATGTAAGACCCTTGTAAGAACAAAGATATGCTGATAAGAGTCGGAGCAGCTGACCCTGCGTGACTCTGTTTCCTACATTTATCTCTATGTACAACTAAAAGTATAAAAATGGACCTGAAAAATAAAGAAATGGACCAGTTCCTGGAAAAAAAAATAAAAAATTTGATATATACATATTAATACAATGGAATATTATTCAACCTTAATAAAAGAAGAAAATACTGAAACATGCAGCTACATAGATGAACCTTGATGATATTATGCTAGTGAAATAAGCCAGTCACAGAAGAACAAATATTGTATGATTCCACATGAGGTACTGAAATAGTCAAACTCACAGAAGCAAAGAATAAAATGGTTGCCAGGGGCTGAGGGCAAGAGGGAAAAAGGAGGCGCTAATCAATGGGTTTAAAATTTCATTTATACAAGATGAATAATTTCTAGAGATCTGCTATACAACACTGTGACTATCGACAGCAATGCTATATTGTACACTTAAACATCCATAAGAGTAGATAACATGTCACGTGTTATTATCACAATAAAAGAAGAAAGAATCTCTTTGTGTAGTCTCCCAGAGAGCCAGAGGAGATCAGTGTTAGACCCTAGAGATTAACTACACTGGTGATTTTCACAGTTATTTTGAGAAATTAAAGAGAGTTGAACTCCTTTTCTATAGAATTACATAGGAAATCTGAAATGTCAAACAGATAATGTGATGACCCAATGGTTCCTCAGGAAAATAAAATCTTTATTTGGTGGAAAACACCCCCATTTGTGGAAATTCCAAAGCACGTCTGTAGAAGGCGACTTATAGTTGGAGAAATATCGCTTGGGACCCAGCACTGCACTTCAAGAGCGTCATCTTGCAGATGAGAAAATGAGCCACAGAGTCATGTGGTGAGCTGCCGCAGTCTGTAGATGGCTGGTTGCAAAGTTTCAGTCTGACTTCTGATTTCTGGTCTTTATTCGACACTACGTGGTGTCACTTGAGAGTCACTGCACACAAAGTAGCACTTTCCTTTAGTTTCAGAATTGTTCTCACAAATGTGCATCTCTGAATCACTAGGTAGAATGTAGGTGGCCTCTCAAACGCACTGTCAAGCCTGCTCCTTGACATGCATATTAGGAAGGCATGGCCTTGCATAACTGAAGTAATGCCACTGGGGGTCATTAGGGCAAACGGAGGATTCCTTTTCGGCACCTTAATAACCGCATGTCCCAGAGAGCGGGCTATCTACATTAGCTATCATAAGTTGCTCATCTGAACATTCCTTTAAAAATATTTCCAGCAAATGTTCATGCCAAATGAGTTATCTGTATCCCTATGTATTCTCCTCTCCTGCAGTGAACACACCCCAAAATGATACCCAGTGAGTTATGCTCCTATACAATCCATAGCCCTTGAATGCGTGATTTAACTCAAAAGAATATGGCAAAAATGTTGGGCCAATCACTCCCCTGATTATATACTCAAGACTCCACCATAGTGGACTAAAGGGAGATTCTCCTGCTGACCTTGAAGGAGTAAGATGTCATGCTGTGTGAGAGTCTGTGACAAGGCCTCATGGTAGCAAACTGAAGGTAGCCTCAAGGAGCTGAAAACAACCCCTGGCTGACAGCCAGGAAGAAAACAGGGACCTCAGTCCTATGACCCTAGCAGCTGTATTCTGCCAACAACCACGTGAGTTTGCACTAACACTTTATTGCAGGCTGTGAGACCCTGATGGGAGGACCTGGCGAACGCATGCTTGGACTCCTGACCCCACAACAGTGAGATAATAAATGTATCTTTCATGTTTCACACTGCTACATCTACAGTAATTTATGTAACTGGAAGAAAACAAATGTACTTGTCTCTGGACTCTTTGTAATCCCTTCACTAGTTTCTTTGACTCTCTCTTCTCCTGTTCTATCTAGAACCTTGTTTCATTTATTATCCTCTCGTTTTCCTTTCTAGTCTACCTTTTTTTCTCAATGAGTACAATTCTCCATCAATATAAATTATTCTCACCTCTCACCAACTGAATGAAATTGTTTCTACTTAAATGTGCAATTAAAAAACAAACAAGAAGCTTTTCTTGAATTCTTTACTTTCATCTCTTGAGAAGAAACTAGCTTAGTGTTTCTTCTCTTCCTTGCAAGTCACACTGTTTGAAAGAAGAATCTCTCTTTTACTTTTCTACTTCTCATCATTCCTGAATTCACTGAAGCCTAGCTTCTGCCCTCATGCTCCTCTTGGGGAAATGAACGGCAGACCCACATATTGCACTGACTATTAGCTAACTTTTTAGATGGTCATTATGGGCCCAAATCTCAAAAATGAACTCATCTTCATACTTTGTATTAGTTATTTATTGCATAATATTTTCAAACAAATTACCTCAAGATGTAGTGGCTTAAGACAATAAACCTTTCTTACCTGAGTTTCTGTGAGTCAGGAATATGGGCAAAATTCAACTGGGCGATGCTGGTTCTTTCACTAGGTTGAAATCAAGGTGTCAGCCAGGATCCACTTGCAAGCTCATCACCATGGTAGACCTTCGACCTACTCTGAAGCTCACTCGTCTGAGCTAAGAGCTTTAGGTCCTCAGTGGTGGTTGTTGTTCAGCAATACCAGTGTCTTGCCATGTGGGCCTCTCCAATGGATTCCTCACAACATGTTGCGGCTTTACTCAACATGAGGGCTTTAGTTGGGGTGGGGCGAGGGACAGAACAAGCACAAGTGAAAAAGGAAAGGTAGGAAGTAAGACAGGAGTTACAACATTTTCTGTATCCTGATCTCGAAAGTGACAGCCTATCACTTGTGTCATTGAAAGATCTGGCCCTCTCTCCCTTACCCTGGAGGGAGGGTGAGTATCAAGAGGTAAGATCTGAGAGGCATTACAGAAGCTGCCTACCACATGCCTGCATTGCTTTTCCTTCCATAGTCCCCACATCTTCATAGCCTCTCCTTAAATTATTTGTTCCTCTCAATTCTCACTTCTCTGTTAATAATATCAGCTATATTTTGTACATGTGTGCATGTGTATACACTTACTATATGTTACTAGGGTATAAGCACATGAGGTCAGGGACCTAAGTGTCCTATTTATTAGTCTTTCCCCTGTTCCTAGCCTAGTATCTGAGACATAGTGGACATTTCATAAATATTATTAAATAAATGAGGGGCTGACCTCTACACAGACTTTTGGACTGTTCATATACTTTACTGTTCGGTCATCACAGCCCTAGGAAGTAGGCATTACAACCATTTTATGGATGGAGAACTGAGGTATGGAAGTGAAATAATTTGCCTTAATTTATGCAGTGAATAAGATCTACATGGAATGATCTATTTTAAAGGACATTATAGCTGTAGAGCACTCTGCAAATGTGAGTTGTTATCATTATTATCTTTTGCTCTGATTTTGAGCCTGTTCGCCTTTCCAGCCTTCTCCCAATTCACTCATGCTTCACGTGGAGACAGGAGGAAGCACAAATCCAAGGAAAGGAGGGAAAGTCATAATATTAAATGACTGCCGAGGGACCCGAGCAATGGATTCGACAGGCTGTGTCAGTCCAGCTCACCAGGGTGGCCGTTCCCTGCCTGGGACCCTGGCCCACCACACGCTACTCTGCAGTATGAGAGGAGTGACGACGCAATTTAGTGCTGGTGTTCTGCCTCATCGAAGACGTGGCGCTGCCATTACTCATTGCGGAGAACAGCTTGCAGTGCAGAAAGAAATCATGTCAGACAGGAAAGGAGAGTCTTTCAACGTAGCATCCCATCCTGAGAGAGCGAGAAAGAGAAAAGAATCAGAACCAGTGGGCAATACTGACTCTGACTCCATCCCTCGACATCACCACACAGGCTGATCCTCTACCCTGTGTAGAAGCAGGAAGAAAGTGATACTTCACACTGTTCCAGTAATTCTTAGTTTACAAAGTTCCTTCCTATACATCTTCTATCATAATCCCCATGATGAATCACGATGAGGGAAGGGTAGCTATAATTATTTTCATTTTATAGCTTAGGATTCTGAGGCTTTTCAAGTTTCAGAGGCCTGGTTAATACGGAGTCAAATGTATTGAGTGCCTTTTCCCAGATACTTTCATGTATATTACTTTATGAGCTGCTCACAAAATAAAACTGTCAGGCATTATTGTTATCCCCATTTTACAGATGTGGGAGTTACAGCCTAAAGAAATAAAGTGTCTCGCCTGAAGTGATGCTGTTGGTATAAGATAGTGAGACTGGGAACTCAGGCCTTTTAATTCTCTATGCACAACATTCTTTCCAATAAGCAAATGATATACTGAGAGTAAGTCTGGAGTTTTAAGCCTGATGATCTAAAAGAAAGAAGAGAAGAGAGTAGAAAATGAGACGCTCAGGAAGGATTAGAGAGAAAGAAATAGCGCAGGGAAGGGAGAGGTGAATGTATCATTTAAGACTGCAGTGGGATCCCTAAAAGGCATTCTGTGTTTTGGATTTAAGCTCTCAAGAGGGGATAGGATGATACCCTCAGGTAAAGCATGAAGGAAGTCGACGGTGTTCTCCTGCCCAGGCCCTGAGTGGGGCATCTCAGAGGACTATCAGTCACAAAAGGATCTCAGGGAACATAAGGCCCTCAGAACAATCTGCCAAGGCATCACAGAAATACACAAGATGAAATATTCTTAGCTGACTGTCCTCACAGCGAAGGAAAGTGAAAGGCTGGGATAATTATATAGTTTACAGTGCCTGTGTTTACCCAATAATTTAGGGTCTAATTCTCCCCTTGCTTCATCTCCCCCGATTTTTTCTTTTTCTTTAAAACCAGCCCAAAAAAAAGCCTGCAAGCAGAGACTTTATTTTTTCAGACTTCTTCAAATCCAGGGAAGACAGAGAGAATTTGTTCAGACTCCTTAGGCCCTCAACTATAAGCAAGAAAATAAAACAGCAGGTCTAAATAATGAAGGAAAGTGAAAGGCTGGGGTAATTATACAGTTTACAGTGCCTGTGTTTACCCAATAATTTAGGGTCTAATTCTCCCCTTGCTTCATCTCCCCAGATTTTTTCTTTTTCTTTAAAACTAGCCCAAAAAAAAAGCCTGCAAGCAGAGACTTTATTTTTTCAGACTTCTTCAATCCCAGGGAAGACAGAGAGAATTTGTTCAGACTCCTTAGGCCCTCAACTATAAGCAAGAAAATAAAACAGCAGGTCTAAATATAATCCTGTGTTCAAAGCTAAGCAAAGGCCAAAGTGAAAAGCTTTTAAAGTAAAATCTCTCCATGAACTACAGCGCAAAAACATCCCAGTGGGTAATTCTAAATTCCCCCAAAATATTTGCTTGCAGGCTTGAAATCAAGTCTGAAACTTTGTTGCTTGAGCATGTAATGATGGAAGAATGTTTAAGCTACCTGGTTTGTGTGGGCCAAACCTTCTCTGAGCTAAACTTCTCTCACTAAGGGACTGCCAAAGATTCTGCCTTTTCGTTAATTCACTGTCACAGCCTCTGGGAGAAAAAAATGGTATCCTGCCCCCATTTTCCAAAGAGGAAATTAAGATGTGGGGCCTGAAACTGCCCAAGGCCACACAGCAAATCCACAGGAGAGCCAAGGTCAGACCTCCCTTCCCAGCTCACACTTCCAGCCATACTCTCATACCAAAGTGCAGCTTTATTCACCCCAGAAAGGGGGATTTAAACTCAGCCTTCACTTGAATCTCTCGCCCAGGTCACTTTAATTTATTACTCCTTTTGCTTTCCTCAAATTTACTGACCAGTAAAGGTTTTATCTACTTTCTGACCATCAGCAATACAGTAGGTACTGGCCCAAGATGTGGGGGGTTGTTATGGGCTCAGTTTTTTTCTCTTTTTCCCCCAATTCATATGTAGAAGTTCTAACCCCAATACCTCAGAATGTGACTATTTGGAGATAGTTTTTAAAGGGGTGATTAAGTTAAAATGGGATCATTACGGTTGGTCTGAATCCAATATGACTGGTGTCCTTATGAAAAGAGATACACAGAGAGAGGGAAGACATTGTAAAGAAATGGGGAGAAGACAGCAGTCTGTAAATCAAAGAGAGTAGACTCAGAAAACACCAACCCTGCTAATACCTTGACCTTAGACTTCTGGACTCCAGAACTGTGAGAAAATAAATTTCTGTCATTTAAGCAGCATGGCATGAAAGCATCAAAAGTTCAAAAGCTTTGATGCTGTGATGCTTTTAAAAGGTGGTGCTGGAGAAGATTCTTGAGAGTCTCCTGGACTGCAAGGAAATCAAACCAGTCAATGTTAAAGGAAATCAACCTTGAATATTCATTGGAAGGACTGATGCTGAAGCTAAAGTTCTAATACTTTGGACACCTTATGTGAGGAACCGACTCAACAGTAAAGACCTTGATGCTGGGAAAGATTGAAGGCAGGAGGAGAAGAGGGCGACAGGGGATGAGACGGTTGGATTGCATCACTGACTCAATGGAGATGACTTGGGGAAACTCCAGGAGATGATGAGGGACAAGGAAGCCTGGTGTGCTGTGGTCCATGGGGTTGTGAAGAGTCAGACATGACTTGGTGACTGACCAACACATGAACAACAGCCTCTGGTACGCTCTGTAGTAATTCTAGTGCTGTTGTTCAGTCACCAAGCCATGCCCAACCCTTCACAACCCCATGGACATTGGAGAAGGAGATGGCAACCCATTCCAGTATTCCTGCCTGGAGAATTCCATGGACAGAGGAGCCTGGTGGGCTACAGTCCATGGGGTTGCAAAGAGTCAAACACACCTGAGTGACTAACACACACAGGAAATGTACATGGGATGGAAGCATTGTCCAGATAACCCAGATCAAATGAAATGCAATTTTTCAGTGTAATGGGGGCCCAATATCAGTCTTAGGACAGTGAAAATGTAGACTAAATGTGTGAAGAACTTTCCCCTTAAAGTACATTTTAATCTTGGTATAGTCAGGTTAGAAAGAACTTTTGACACTTATTTGAAGAAACAAAGAAAGCACAAAGGTGATAGTGGTATGCATGGAAGTGGTCTCTTAGATTTGACCAAGAAAGCAATCCCAGTCCTCAGACCTTTTCTTCTTCCCTTCCTTCAGAGATTAGTGGCCGAAGTACACAGCTGTAAATAAGTTGGTGTCAACTGTAGAAGTGTAATTTGTGGGAGACTTGTTGATTGCATGGCACCAAGAAGCAAGTCACTAGAATGAGCTCATTTCTTATTGACCTTTAGATGCAAAGGATTTTTTAAAATTTATTTTTAACTGAAGGATAATTTCTTTACAATATTGCTTCGGTTTCTGCCATATATCAACATGAGTTAGCCATAGGTATACATATGTCTCCTCCATCTAGAACCTCCTTCCCACCTCCTAACCTTTTCCACCCCCTCTAGGTTGTTATGGAGCCCCAGTTTGAGTTCCCTGACTCATAGAGCAAATTTCTATTGGCTATTTATTTTACATATGGTAGTGTACATGCTTGGAGAAGGCAATGGCACCCCACTCCAGTACTCTTGCCTGGCAAATCCCATGGACGGAGGAGCCTGGTGGGCTGCAGTCCATGGGGTCGCTAAGAGTCGGACACGACTGAGCGACTTCACTTTCACTTTTCACCTTCATGCATTGGAGAAGGAAATGGCAACTCACTTCAGTGTTCTTGCCTGGAGAATCCCAGGGCCTGGGGAGCCTGGTGGGCTGCCGTCTATGGGGTTGCACAGAGTCAGACATGACTGAAACGACTTAGTAGTAGTAGTAGTGTACATGCTTCCTTGCTACTCTCTCCATTCGTCTCACCCTCTCCTTCCTCCCCACTGTCTATGTCTGTAAGTCTGTTTTCTGTGTCTGCATCTCCATTGCTGCCTGTGAATAAATTCATCAGTACCATCTTTCTAGATTCCATATATATGCATTAATATATATTTGTTTTTCTCTGACTTACTCCACTCTGTATAATAGGCTCTAGGTTCATCTACCTCAATAGAGCTGACTCAAATGTGTCCCTTTTTATGACTGAGTAGAATTCCATTGTATATATGTACTACAGCTTCTTTACGTATTCATCTGTTGATGGACATCTAGTTTGCTTCCATGTTTTAGCTATTGTAAATAATGCTGCAATGAACACTGGGGTACATGTGTCTTTTTCAACTTTGGTTTCTTCAGGGTATATGCCTAGAAGTGGTATTGCAGGGTTGTATGGTAGTTTTATTCCTAGTTTTAAAAAAGAAATTTCCATATTGCCTTTCATAGTGACTGTATCAATTTACATTCCCATCAACAGTGGGAACCCAAGCAAAGGGTTTTTATTAATTGGTTGGCTTACAGAAGTGTATTCACCAAAACAAGCTGACTTTAAGTGTTTAAAACCAGTAGCTATAGAATCTTTATTAATTGATTAAGTAGGCTTATTCTGCTTAATCAGTTTATTTTGGTGACTCCTTTTCATCCTTGCTATAGACAAACTGGTCTTATAGGAGGAGTTGTTGTTTAGTCACTCAGTCATGTCTGACTCTTTTGCAATGCATGGATTGAAGCCCGTCATCCTCCTCTGTCCATGGGACTTTGCAGGCAAGAATACTGGAATGGGTTGCCCCTTCCTTCTCTAGGGCATCTTCCCAACCTAGAATCAAACTCGCAGCTTCTGCTGCATCTCCTGCATTGTAGGGAGATTCTTTACCACTGTGCCACCAGGGTAATCAAAAAGTATTAAGAAAAGGTTAAACTTTTTACAATCATCCTTCAGATCCTCTCCTAGCCAAGCTTCAAGAAATACATCAAGAATTACTCATATTTTCACTATGGTTGTTGATTCTCCTTAAAGATGAGGTTTTGTTTGCAGATATATGAAATTCAGTTGACTGTTGACCAGGTTTTAGCCTCCTTGTCCTTTTATTATTTGGGCAGTCACCCATTGGAACAGTGGCTGCACAGAAATACTTAAGATTCTGGAAAATATAAACTGAACAATTGTGTGACAAACAAATATAACTAATATATTATAAGAAGGAACTAATAGGTGCTCTTGAATAATATAATTCAAGACTTCTTCAGTTTGACCAAGAAAACAATCCTACTGCTTGGGCTTTTGCTCCTTGAGTCTTAGATATCTGGGTTGCCTTTTAGCTTAACCCATGCTGTTAGTTCAGGTACAATAGGAAGTATTAGAAATGGTGCAGATTTCCCCTGGTTTGCCAAAATAAAGTCTAAGGCTATGCTATTATTTTCCATAATTACTTGGCCAAAGGAATTTTAAATGGTCAGTTGTGTACCCTGGGAAAGAACTGCATTATTTACTATGGCAGCCAAAGTAAGAAACTCATTTTGATGACTGTCACAGGTTTTTCAGTGTCTCTGAGTAGAACCATTACCCTTAGGAATCTGTTTCACCAATTATTATTCACTTTCTTGGAAAGGATTTGATCCACGCACACACCTTATATGAAACAGTCCCTTGGGGGTGTTGGAGAGTCATATGCCAGAAATGATCTACTGGTATCACAGAACAATTAGTCTTGGCTCTGAGTTGGTATTAAAGATGCTATCACCATAGGAAAAGGAACTGAAGTACTTTACAAGAGATATAGTTTCTTATTGTTGTTGTTTAGGTGCTAAGTCATGTCCAACTCTTTAGTGACCCCATGGACTCTAGCCTGCCAGACTTCTCTGTCCATGGGATTTCCCAGGCAAGAATATTGGAGTGGGTTGGTATTTCCTTCTCCAGAAGGAACAGTCCTTAATGGAATTTAAATATATTATCTGTAGGTATCAGTAGGTATTATCATGACAACACTCATAGTTGCATCCCACCAATATCTGTATCATTTTTTATTGCAAGGAGATTTTCCTTCATTTACATATTATCTATAAGTTGTGTTACTATTGCAGAGTTAGTGTAACATCTCTTTACACTGTTTTTCAAATTAGCTGCACAATGCCCGAATGGGCTAAATTACATTTATAGTGATGATTATCTCTAATAAAGCCTACACCTAAGCAAGAATTATTAGTAAGAAATCACAATGGGCTAAGTTAGAAGCTAGTAGAGAGGAACACCGACACCAAAAGGAAAATGAGCAAAAGAATTCACGTGACAGTTTGGACATCAGAGCTTCACGTATCTAGAACAGAGTTTGGCCAATAGGACTACTGTGTTTATAAATACAGTCTGAATGCTATGTAGCCATGCTCGTTCTATGTATAGTCTATGACTGCTGTTTCACTATAATAGCACAGTTGAGAAATTTCGGTAGAGATTTTATGGACTCAAAAGCCTGAAACACTAGCTTTTTGGTTGTTTATAGGAAAATTTTTGCTATTCCAACAGCCCTGGGTGGAAGCTGTATACTTAGTGAAGTCATCGACTTGTTCTAGATACACTGTGTTAGTAATAGACCTATACGGACCATCTGGCTGTCAAGTTTTCCAGTAGAATCACAATTTAAATTTCCCCGTTCTTCAGACAAAAAGTGTTTGCTCCTCAGGGATACAGCCATGCCTGCTACACTATGGCTACATATGGCTACACTAGAAGCATGAAATAGATGGTCACTCCAGCGTTCTTGCCTGGAGAATCCCAGGGACAGGGGAGCCTGGTGGTCTGCCGTCTCTGGGGTCGCACAGAGTCAGACACGACTGAAGCGACTTAGCAGCAGCAGCAGCAATGTGGCTTTAAGTATCTACTATGCACCAGGCATTGCTCTCAGTATTGTGACAATACAGGAACAATGTGGAGAGCCTTTCATCCAATCATTGTACAGGACACAAAGAAAAAAAAAGCTCCAGTACAAGATAAAGTTTTAAGCATCGTAAGAGAGTGACAGGTCAAAGTGCTATGAGGATTCAGGGAACAGGAAGTATTTGAAATAAGCCTTGAAGAAATGAAGGGAAAGGGGGTTCCTGGCAAATAGGCCAGAAAGATGAAAAGGCATAGAGGGGAAACAGCACAGAGTATGTTTGGAGAGTAGTGAGTAATCTTTGTGTACTAGTATATAGAATATCCAGTGGAAAGCAAATGGGAAGATCTGGGGGGAAATGATTGAATTTTTCTGGGGTCAGTTTTACAGTGGTACACTAGAGTTGGTTCACACCAGAGAACTGATTATTAAATGTACAGGTATTTTTTAAGTTGGTTGTTAAATCTTTGGTAACTTGAAATCGACCGTCATGAGAGTATTTATAGTGCTGAAATCCACAAATGCTACAAATCAGGGCTTATTCTCTTTCCTTCCTCTTCCTCTTGCTTCATTTCCCTTCCCTTCTCTCTTCTTTTTTTCCTCTTCTCTTCCCTTCTCTTATCTCTTCTTTTTCTCTCTTCTCTTCTCCCAGAGAACCAGTTTATCACAGCATCACTGGATTGATGTAATACCAGATATTAAATTATTCTAGAGCACATAAACACAGTTGAATTAGTCTTAGCACACTACTTTCAGATGTGAGATGTTGTTTGTGAGTGCCATGCTTGAACGAGGGCTACTCCCTAGCTTGGCATTTGCAGGTGAGAAGAGTCCTGGAAACCACAGAGGAAAAGAGCTCCTGAGTTTCTGGGATCTCCAGGACTGTGTACAAGTTGATGCATCCTCTTATGGATGAAGGTGACAGAAAACATGCCCAAGGCCTCAGGAATTGCGGATGGGAGTTGTACAGTCCTGTCAGTGGTAACAGAACAGTTGCGACAGGGAAAGGGGACTTGGAAGTATCTCATCAAGAGAAAGAATAGTCAGAACAAGCAAGGGAATGAGGGAGAGAGGAAGGAAGAAAGGGAAAAGAGCAGGAGGCGAAAATAGTAATGGCAACAATGGAACGAGGATGGGGCAAAAATCCCAGGGGGAGCTCAGAAGATGAGCTTAAACTTGCAGAAGAAACATCATGATTTTGGAATAGTAAAATGGGTCTATTTTGCATAGTCTTTAATAAGGAGTTCTCACGGCATTAATTTATGACACAGGTCGAGGCAGGAATTATGTAATAGTTCAAACTCCAGATGAGTAGCTCTGTTTTTAATTATTTAAATGAGAAAGTGTGATTGGGAAAATCCAGGAAATATAAGAAACTAATCAACTGTCACCTCTTGTCTGTGGGAGTAGAATTGAATTAACTGAAATTTAATGTCTTTGCCTTCTATACTGAAATGCTCATCATGTTTCTTTTTCAATAAAGGTAAAAAATAATATCACACATGGTTACTGTGAAAATTATATGAAATAATGCTTCCCAAACTTCCTTAATGATAATAATCATAGAGAATGTTCTACATCACAAAAAGAGGGAAAAAAAATCATTCAGACAAATGCCTGGGTCCCTTTGCAGACCCACTGAATGAGAATGGGGCCAGGGGTGCTATTTGTTTAACAAGAGCCTCAGGTGATTGTTATCTTTGAGAAAATTTGGGAAAAGAGTTAATGTAAAAATGCCTTACAATACAGTGACAAGGACATAAATGGGGGGAAAAAAAAAACAAAGCTGAATAAATGAACTAAGGACCAGGCAATATTCAGCAAATCACAAGATCCTTGGGTCAATCTTTCTCTTATGTATTCAGGAGAATAGTATTTGGTAATAGTACCTATTACCACCCAGACCTTGGGGGAGGATTAGAGTAGGTTACTGGAAATTGCTCTGAGCTCCCTGGGAAGGTAAGTGCTATGTAAACACCAGCTGTTAGGTTTATTGGTTCATTGGAAGTAGGTGGGAAAGGTTGAGAAATATTTGTCTCAGAGAGCTACTCTCTTAGAATTGTGTGCACAGGCTGGAGCTCTAAGAGACCAGGCACTGCTGGGGACATGGGCATTAGGGAAAGTCAGAGACTGCAATAATGCCCAGCAGCTGAATCTCAAAGCTCCGGGGGCCAGGCAATGAAGGGGGCAGACCCATTCCCGCTCTGGAGAGCAATAGGTCCTATCCCATTGACAAATGCTTGAAGAGAATGCTTGGGTTTTTCAGGTGAAATAATCTAGTCCCCAGGAAGAGGATCATTTTTTACAGCCCGGAACGCCCCACTGACAGTTCTCCCTGAGGAGTCATGAAGAGGGATAAGGCTCAAAGATAGGCATTCCAGGGCCTTTGCCCTTCGTCATCAGCAGCATGTGATGGAGTCAGCAAAACTGAACCCCTGCCTGGGACAGGCCACCCCAGGTTCTGCAAGGGTAGCCCTTTGCTTCAAAGATGGTCTGAAAACATCTGCTGGGGGGAGGAAGTCTGCTCTGAACAAGTGAGGATCATGGCTAAGACAGACATCTATCTCTGTCTCCTTCCCCTTCTCTCCTGCTTTTCCACCTGCTTCCAAAATCCAGCTAAGAACCTCTGCCTCTGAATGCCTTCCCCCATTTTTCCTGATTCGGTTTCCCTCTCCTTCCTAGATTCTGTTCAGTTCTTGGAACATAGCTGAATTTAGTGGCCACTGAACAGTTTAAAAACCATTAATCTAAAAAACCTAACCTACTTGATTCCATGGTCTTTTTATGTTTTGAGATTTCAGCCAAAAATATATTATTATGTTTTTTTTTAAATACAAGACTGTGTTTCACTTTTGATTACTAGCAAATCACATAAATAGTAACAATGTATTTCACTTTCCTATTGTCCTCTACTAACATGATAAATTAAAAGTTTGTTCTTAATTATATAACAAGGGGCATGATAGAGGTAAACTCTAAATGCCATAATTAAAAACTAAAGTGCTTTAGAATTTGTTGTTTAGTTCAATCTGATACTACATTGCATGTTTCCACAAGCTTCTGTACCAGCCAGGAGATGGAGAATTACTACCGGAAACATGCTGCAGAGCAGACAGAATCTGTGACTAAAACGTAATTGGAAGTGTATGCTGGCCTTGGGAAACATCACAGATGAAAAATTCACTTGGATATCAAGAATTAAGAGTAACAGGACATGATTTCCTCTGGGAAACTTATAATAATGGATAATTTTAAAATTTAGGAAGGAATTCTTGTTCACCAGAAGAAACGTTTTACATATTATCTAGATTTTCCCCAGAGGATATAAAAGTAGTACAATAAAATTTCCATTATTCAGAATTTGTGATTATTTGCCTAGGGAATGGTCTAAGGTGTACCATTTCCTTGCTATCATTAAAGTACAATTTGAATACGAATGTTATGTGATGGATACATCAAGTGGAAACATTTACATTATCTTAGAAAATATTTTGAAAAAATGTTTACATTTAAAAGTTTATTATAAAGTATCTTGATCTCTTCATTACGCAAAGATTCTTAGAAACATAGATAACAAATAATTTTGTGAGCCTTATTACAATTGTATTTTTAAAAATTATTTATTTTTAATTGAAGTATAATTGCTTTACAATATTGGTTTCATCGCTGCTAAAATTGTGTTCTCCTAAAAGCTTCTACAATTTAACCTTATCACTATCAATTTAGCTTTCCCCATATTAGTTTGTCCTTAATGTATTTTCCAGCCTTTCTCACACTTAGATCAGTATCACAGCAAATCTGAAGTTGACAGAAATCAAGTAATGATAGTAATGGTGATGATGCAAATAACCCAGAGAAATGCTGTACCTAACCTAAATATGCTTAAAAATTGTACTAAACCTCTTATTTGCAGATGATCTAATTTCTTTGGGGCTGCTATGACTTTCTAGGATGACTGATTTATAGGATTAACATAGTAACTCCAGGACTGTGTACAGCCTGAAGTCCCTGTTATTTATAAAGAATTGGTGAGTTCTGTGAGTCCCCATGGGAGAGTTGGTCCAACTCCTGTCATACTGGATGGGAGGCTTGTGATAAAGAGGGTGAAGAAGGAAGGGATGTAGATTTCATCATTGCCCAGAATTAGCTTGAGGAGGGATAACTTACAGCAGGCAGTTAACCAGAGGCACCAAGATCAAAGGCTGACTGCCATGTATCCAGGAAGCATAAGACTGTGCAGGCAAGAAAGAGGAAAGCAGATGTTAAAATCAAAGAAATCTGAAAATGTTTTGGTAAATGGCTCTCAATGAGCCACACGGGACATCTTCATAGGAAAAGCTGAGCAGAATCCTGACAGGTTCAAGAGATTAGTTGATTTCTTTTTTTCTCGTTTCTTCCTCTGCTCCTCACTCTTCATCCACTCCCCTCTCCCCGAAGGACCAACAATTAATTGACGAAACCACAAGAGGTCCCTAGGTAGATGTTGACTTTCATCACTTCGCCTTCCTCCTCTATCAGTGGGGTTGAAGACAATGGCTGCAATGAAAAACAGGTCTGTCCTAGGGCAGAGAAAGGAAAGTAAAACTATTTCTCCAAGGGAGAGAGAAAAATATGAAGCTAGCATGTACAGTCTCGGAGAAGGCAATGGCACCCCACTCCAGTACTCTTGCCTGGAAAATCCCATGGATGGAGGAACCTGGGAGGCTGCAGTCTATGGGGTTGCTAAGAGTCGGACACGACTGAGTGACTTCACTTTCACTTTTCACTTTCAGGCATTGGAGAAGGAAATGGCAACCCACTCCAGTGTTCTTGCCTGGAGAATCCCAGGGACGGGGGAGCCTGGTGGGCTGCCATCTATGGGGTTGCACAGAGTCAGATACGACTGAAGTGACTTAGCAGCAGCATTTACAATCTAACAATAGATCCAGAAAACTTTCACAATCATCTGTGGATCTCTTGTCACCTCTGGCCATCTCTGCTGCAAGCCCTCTCAGAGGTTAACCAGGAGTCCCAGTGTGGAAGCTGATACTCTTCCATTAGTGTCAACTGCTCCACTCCTCCCTTCTTGCCCTGCTTCTGAAGATGGAGGCAGTGCAAAATAAAGAAGGCTGATTCTGCAGCCTCCATGCACCTGAGTTTGAACCCCTGGCTCTAATATTTGCTAACTGTGTGACCTTGCAAGCTATGTAACATCTGATTCTCAGTTTTGACACACATATCTTGCAGCATTGCTGTGAGAATAGAAGCAAAATACAAAATAATGGAGCAACACTGGGAGCATGTAGGTAGACAGACCTTGGGAAAATGACAACTGCTCTAAGGTTTAATTAATTTTCTTGTCAAATGCAGATAACAATAATACTCACATTAGATAGGATTCCTGGGTAGATTAAGAGAAAGACAGCATGACACTTTGGTTAAGGGCTCTGTGATCAGTCTGCAGGTTCAAATTCTGGCTACATCCTCAGTGGCTGTGTGACTTTGTGAGAAGTATTTAATCTCTTCTTGCATGGGCTTCTCAATCTGTAGCATGGGGATAGTAATAACACTTAATTTATGGGGTTGTTACATGGATTAAATTAAGTTTTACCCTCAAAGCACAAGAATAATGCCTGGTATATAGTAGAGTGAAGTCAATCAGTTGTCTGACTTTTTGCAACCCCATGGACCGTAGCCTGCCAGGCTCCTCAGTCCATGGGATTCTCCAGGCAAGGATACTGGAGTGGGTAGCCATTCCCTTTTCCAGGGGAGGTATGTAGTAAATGCTACATAATTGTTTGCTAAATTTAAAAATGAGTTATAGTATCATTGTTGTTGTTCAGTTGCTAAGTTGTGTCTGACTCTTTGCGACCGCTTGAACTGTAGCACACCAGGCCTCCCTCCCCTTCACCATCTCTCAAAGTTTGCTCAAACTCAGGTCCATTGAGTCAGTGATGCCATCTAACATCTCATCCTCTGACTCATCTTTCTCTTCTTGTCCTCAATCTTTCGCAGTATCAGGGTCTTTTCCAATGAGTTGGCTCTTTGCATCAGGTGGCCAAAGCATTGGAGTTTCAGCTTCAGCATCAGTCCAGGGCTCTGTGATCAGTCTGCAGGTTCAAATTCTGGCTACATCCTCAGTGGCTGTGTGACTTTGTGAGAAGTATTTAATCTCTTCTTGCATGGGCTTCTCAATCTGTAGCATGGGGATAGTAATAACACTTAATTTATGGGGTTGTTACATGGATTAAATTAAGTTTTACCCTCAAAGCATAAGAATAATGCCTGGTATATAGTAGAGTGAAGTCAATCAGTTGTCTGACTTTTTGCAACCCCATGGACCGTAGCCTGCCAGGCTCCTCAGTCCATGGGATTCTCCAGGCAAGGATACTGGAGTGGGTAGCCATTCCCTTTTCCAGGGGAGGTATGTAGTAAATGCTACATAATTGTTTGCTAAATTTAAAAATGAGTTATAGTATCATTGTTGTTGTTCAGTTGCTAAGTTGTGTCTGACTCTTTGCGACCGCTTGAACTGTAGCACACCAGGCCTCCCTCCCCTTCACCATCTCTCAAAGTTTGCTCAAACTCAGGTCCATTGAGTCAGTGATGCCATCTAACATCTCATCCTCTGACTCATCTTTCTCTTCTTGTCCTCAATCTTTCGCAGTATCAGGGTCTTTTCCAATGAGTTGGCTCTTTGCATCAGGTGGCCAAAGCATTGGAGTTTTAGCTTCAGCATCAGTCCTTCCAATGAATATTCAGGATTGCATTCCTTTAGGATTGGTTTGATCTCCTTGCAGTCCAGGGGACTCTCAAGAGTTTTCTCCAACACTACAGTTCGAAAGCATCAATTTTGGCACTCAGCCTTTATGGTCCAACTCTCATATCCACACATGACTACTGGAAAAACCATAGCTTTGACTATACAGAGCTCTGTTGGCAAAGTGATGTCTCTGCTTTTTAACACACTGTCTAGCTTTTCTTCCAAGGAGCAAGTGTCTTTTAAGTTTGTGGCTGCAGTCACTGTTCATATTTATTTTAGCCAAGAATATGAAATCTAACAGTTTCCACTTTATCCTCATCTATTTGCCATGAAATGATAGGACCGGATGCTATGATCCTCGTTTTTTGAATGTTGAGTTATAAGCCCGCTTTTTTACTCACCTCTTTCATCAAGAGGCTGTTTAGTTCTTCTTCACTTTCTGGTGAAAGCTATACGGTGGTATCATCTGTGTATCTGAGGTTGTTGATATTTCTCTCAGCAATCTTGATTCCAGCTTGTGAGTCATCCAGCCCAGCATTTTGTATGATGTACTCTGTGCATAAGTTAAATAAGCAGGGTGACAATATATAGCCTTGATGTACTCCTTTCCCAATTTTGAAACAGTCTATTCTGCGTCTAGTTGTAAATGTTGCTTCTTGTCCTGCATACAGATTTCTCAGGAGGCAAGTAATATAGTCTGGTATTCCATATTAAGAATTTTCCACATTTTGTTGTGATCCACACTGTCAAAGGCTTCAGAATAGTCAATGAAGCAGAAGTGGATGTATTTTTGGAATTCCCCTGCTTCTTCTATATAAAACACCATAACACATTATATTCAGGACATAATCAGAACTTTAATAGTAATATAATTAGCCACTAAATTATTATATCATAGTTTTAGCTTAACATCAAGTAACATTACATGTGAATTTTGAAAAATTCTACAACAAAACAAATCACAGAATTATAAAAATCCCAAGGTGGAGGAACATACCTGAAAGATCATCTTGTGTGGTGGTTGTTAAAAAAAAAAAAAAAAAAACCATAAAATTCTTCAGCTCTCATCCCAGCAAGAGTCATGACTTATATTTTGTTTCATTGAATCTGGGCTCAGTAACTACTTACATTATATAGCACCATGGAAGTGATACTTAAACTTCCCATTTCTTAAAATGATTACTCTTGTAACCCGGCCGTCATGCCAATTAAAGAACTGATGCCTTTAGCTCTCTGAGCTCCCAGCTGGCACATGAGTGAGCCATCTTGAAAATGCACATCATTTTCCACTCAGTTGACCAAAGCTGACCCTGCATTGAACTGATACTAGTTGTTCTACTGAGCCCTATACAAATTATAGACTTGGGAGGAAAACTGTTGTTGTTTACAGTCATAGTTTTAGAAGAATATGTTATGCAACAATCGATAGCTAACACATCTAGTTTGTTCTCCCACTGATGTTTTCATCTCCTATACACTGTCAACTATCTAACCTTTGCTTAACTATTCAACAAATATTTATTATTTTTTATTGAAGTATAGTTGATTTACAATGTGTTAGTTTCGGTGTATAACAAAGTGATTCAGTTACATATATATATATATATATATATATATGTTCTTTTTCAAATTCTTTTCCATTATAGTTTATTCCAAGATACTGAATATAATAGGTAACTATAGGTCTTTGTTTATGTATTTTAAATAAGATGTGTATAAGAGACAGATACTTCTCACTAGGTATACCATAGATTAGTGAAGCGTTAGTTCTTTTTTATTACCATGTAGTAAAGACAGACATGTAAAATGATCAATTATAAACCAATATAGGAAACAGTTATTTTCTTATTGAAATGTAGATAACAGGAGCTTAATCGCTTTTCTTCATGAGTGTTTAAACTAAGTTTATTTTCTATGTCTGTGAGCCTGTTTGTTTTGTAAATAAATTCATTTGTATCACTTTCTAAAAAATTATTTTCCACATATGAGAAATTATCTAGGATACTATTTTTCTCTATCTTACTTACTTTGTTAAGTATGATATACTCTAGGTTAATCTATGTTGTTGCAAAAGGCATTATTTCAATCTTTTTTATGGCTAAGTAACATTCTGTTGTATGTGTGTGTGTATATATATATATGTATATATATATATATGCACTATATATGCACACACACTAAATCCTCTTTATTCATCTGTGAATGAACATTTAGGTTGCTTCCCATGTCTTGGCAATTGTAAGTAGTGCTGTTGTGAACACTGACATGCATGTGTTTGTTTTTTTTTTTTTTTTTGGATTAGAGCTTTCATCTTTTCTGGATGTATGCTCAGGATTTTCAACAAAGGAAGCAAAAATACATAGTGGAGAAAGGCAGTCTTATCAGCAAGTGGTATTGGGAAAGCTGGATAGCCATATGTAAAATCAATGAACTTAGAACATTCCTTTACACCGTACACAAAAATAAAATCAAAGTGGCAAAAGACTTGAAGGTAAGACACGACACCATAAAACTCATGAACAGAACATAGGGTCTGTATCCTAGAGTAATGGAAATAACAGCAAAAATAAGCAAATGGGACCTACCTAGTTAAACTTAAAAGCTTTGGCACAGTAAGTAAACCTTAAACGAAATGTAATCTCCAAAATATACAAACAGCCTATGTAGCTCTATGTCAAAAAACAACTCAATCAAAAAGTGGGCAGAAGATCTAAATAGGCATTTCTCCGAAGATGACATACAGATGGCCAGCAGACACATGGAAAGATGTTTAACATCACTAACTATTAGAGAAATGCATATCAAAACTACAACAAGGTACCACCAGAAGGGTCATCATTAAAAAGTCTACAAATAACAAATGCTGGAGAGGATGTGGAGAAGAGAACCCTCCTACACTGTTGATGGGAATGTAAACTGGGGCAGCCACTATGAAGAACAGTACGGAGGTCCTTAAAAAACTAAAAGAGCTAACATATGATTCAAAAAATATTTATTGAATATTTACATAACAGATATTTTTCTAGGTATGAAGGTATGCAGTAGTGAATAATAGGTTTTGGCTACAGGATTCTTCATTCTTTGAAGGAAAGAAAAAAGCAAAAACATATACTACAATGTCTGGGTTTGATAGGTGCTATGAAGAAAAGGGAGATGTATAAACAGTGATGAGCTGTGTGCGTGTTGGAAACAGCTGCTTCTATTCCAAAGGGCATTTTTTAAAATTCATTTTTTAATTTGAGGAAAGTTGCTTTACAATGTTGTATTGGTTTCTGCTTTACAACAATGCAAATCAGACGTAATTATGCATATATTTCCTCCCTCCCTCTAGGTCATCTCAGAGTGCCAGGCTGGGCTCTCCCTGTGTTATATAGCTAGGGATTACTGCCTAATGAGGTGACTTGTGAGCAAAGATTTGAATAGAATGAGGGAGCTAGTTTTATACACACACTGAGGAGGGTTCCTAGCAGAAGGAAAAGCAGTGTAAGATCTGAGACAGAAGCATGCCCACGTGTTCAAGGAATAATAAGGAGGCCTTTGAGGTTGAAAGGAGGGTGCAAGGAGCCAGCAGATTATAAGTCAGCTCTGAGAGAAAATGAGGGCATTCAGTTCAGCTCAGTTCAGTCTCTCAGTCGTGTCCGACTCTTTGCGACCCCATGAATCGCAGCATGCCAGGCCTCCCTGTCCATCACCAACTCCCGGAGTTCACTCAGATTCACGTCCATCGAGTCAGTGATGCCATCCAGCCATCTCATCCTCTGTCATCCCCTTCTCCTCCTGCCCCCAATCCCTCCCAGCATCAGAGTCTTTTCCAGTGACTCAACTCTTTGCATGAGGTGGCCAAAGTACTGGAGTTTCAGCTTTAGCATCATTCCTTCCAAAGAAATCTCAGGGTTGATCTCCTTCAGAATGGACTGGTTGGATCTCCTTGCAGTCCAAGGGACTCTCAAGAGTCTTCTCCAACACCACAGTTCAAAAGCATCAATTCTTCGGCGCTCAGCCTTCTTCACAGTCCAACTCTCACAGCCATACGTGACCACAGGAAAAACCATAGCCTTGACTAGACGGACCTTTGTTGGCAAAGTAATGT
>SJYT01040098.1:86041-97859 GCA_006410635.1 Cephalophus harveyi
GGAAAAACCATAGCCTTGACTAGGTGGACCTTAGTCGGTAAAGTAATGTCTCTGCTTGTGAATATGCTATCTAGGTTGATCATAACTTTTCTTCCAAGGAGTAAGCGTCTTTTAATTTCATTAGAGATCATGAAAAAGAAGTTGAATTTAATTCTAAGTGAGATAAAATGTCATTGGAGGGTTTTGGTCATTGAAATTTTTAAAAATTGAGGTAAAATTTACATGAAACAAAATGCACAATTTTATGTGCAAAATTTGGTAAGTTGTGACAAATGTATACTGTGTACATAACCCATTATCACAAAAAGCTATCTTTTGTTCCCTACTTATCAATCTTCACTCCGTATAATAGGCAACTGCTATTCTGATTTTCATTACTGTAGTTTAATTTTAAATACTCTTAAACTTAATGTAAATGGAATTCTACAGTGCATACTATTTTGTGTCTGGCTTTCTTCACTTAAAAAATGTTTCTGAGATTCATCCATGCAGTTGCATGCATCAGTAGTCCATTCTTTTTCATTGTTAAATAGTACTAGATTATATGAATATATCACAGTTAGTTTATCCATTCACTTGTTGATGGGCATTTAGGTTGTTTTCAGCTTTTATCCACTATGAATAAAAATTCTATAAACATTCTTGCAGAAATCTTTTTATAAGAATATGTTTTCAGCTCTCATAGGTAAATATGTGGTGGGTCCCTAGATAAATGCATGTTTAACTTGATAACAAACAATTTTCTGAGTTGTGCCATGTTATACTTTTCAGTTTTTCAACTTACTAGCTAACATTTAGAGTGCTCAGTTCTCTCTTCTGCCTGGCTTCTTATTTTCATAGCCATCAAGAGCTCCTGTGGTCTCCATGTTTCACTGCAGGGCTAAGATAGGAAAATAAGGTTTTAAGAAAAGACAGTAAATTATGGGAGAGAATTTCAGTATGTTTATAGTTGTTCACATGTTTAAAAATATCTGTTGAACTGAAATAGGTTCTCAGTCTTCATTTTTGTAATGCCGTTGACAAACCTTCTTGCCAGACAAAACTTTCTATCCAATTTTGTATGTATGTCTTCTGTTGTTAGAAAATATGGGTTATTGTCTTCAGTAGTATAATTTTTGTGTATTTCAAAACAGTAAGCTATCACTCATGCTTTGCTCTTTTCCATGTCATCTAATTCCAATTTTCTTAACATCTTCATGTATATGTGATTTTTCAGTCCCTTTAATCATGTGTGTGACTATTCTCAGAAGTGCCTCAGAATGGACTATACCTAGTTATTCAGTTGAAACAATAGTTTCAGGTTTCAAAGCAGTGATTTCAGCTGTAAATTTACTTAAGGCATTTCCCTGCATGGATGCATATATGAGCTAGTGTGAATTTGTTTTCGTGGGGTTGTACACTTTTTCTACTTATCCTCTTTCCAAGAATGAAGCTATGAATGATCTCCAGCCACAGGTGTGCTCTACGTATACGTGGAATGTTATAGAGTTGAATAAACACAGCTGCACTTATTAAACTGTATGGCCACACAAACACACATACATGTGCACACGCACAGACTCTTGCACACACGAAGCATTCAGATAAATCCAGTCAGGGTGTTTATTTGAAGGGGTTGTGGTGTGGTCATTCAGCTATGTCCTTTTGCTTGGTTTATTAGGTTCTTCTGTTGTTTGGTGACATAAACACCCTGCCCTAGATTTGTAAGGGTCTTTTCTACAGAGCTCTTTCCCATTTCCATCCTTTACATTGCCTTCTCTTCTGTTTCAGGAAATGAAAAGAAACCACATCATCCCATACAAGTCCTGTGTGAATGGGATGGGACAATAGCCAATAACTGCAAACCAAGAAAATCATCTTTCAAATGTGAGACTACTATACGCAAAACAATTTAACAATTTAGGTTCTCCTTTTAAAAATATTTTACACAAATTGAGGGAGAAAGACTACATTTTGATGTATTTTCTGAGGTTCTCATAGTTTTCAAATGGGTTAAACACTCATGAAGAAAAGCGATTAAGCTCCTGTTATCTACATTTCAATAAGAAAATAACTGTTTCCTATATTGGTTTATAATTGATCATTTTACATGTCTGTCTTTACTACATGGTAATAAAAAAGAACTAACGCTTCTCTAATCTATGGTATACCTAGTGAGAAGTATAGTTCCTGGCCCATAATAATTGTGCAATTAAAAAAAAAAGGAATGCCATTCTGAATGAATGAATTCCTCTAGAATCTCAAAGCCAGCTCATGATGTAAGTGGAAGGCAGAGGGCAGTACAAAAGTTTTGTCTCCACCAGTCTAATGAAAATGGCTCATATCAAGGTCCCTAATAAGCTCCTTTGTGTTAAGTCCAAAAGCAAATTATTAGTCCTCTTTTTTTCTCAATGACACTCTTTTCCCTGTTTCCATTCTTACCCCCGCCAATCCCCACCCCGTGCCCCACACTTTAGTCTCCACATTATAGTCAGGGATTTTTTCCTAAGACACAAATCAGATTGTGTCAGTCTTCTGCTCAAAGCCTTTCAAAGGCCTCCCACTCCATGTAGACTCAATCCAGAGTTCTTACTTTGGTCTTCAAGGCTGTACATGTTTTACCCCTGAATATCCTTCTGACCTTATCTGCTACATTTTTGTTGCTTGCTCTGCTCCAAACACATCCCCTCCTTGCTGTTCGCTGAGCTTTGCACGTGATGTTTTCCTAGAAGTTTTCTTCTCTCAGAATCCGATGGCTCTTACTCTCTCACTTCACTCAGTGTTAATTGTCCTTCTGTGACGCCATCTAAATAATCTGTCTCATTCTCCAGTCCATTGCTTTATTTTCATAATATCTACTACTTAGTTGTTGTTTAGTATCCAAGTCGTGTCTGATATTTTATGACCCCATGGACTGTAGCCTTCCAGGCCCCTCTGTCCTGGGATTTCCCAGGCAAGAATGCTGCAGTGGGTGGCCATTTCCTTCTCCAGGAGATCTTCCTGACCCAGGGATCAAACCTGTGACTCCTGTAGAGGCAGGAAGATTCTTTACCACTGAGTCACCAGGGAAGCCCAATAGCTACTACTCCCTGCCCTTAAATATCTACTTTTTTGTTTATCTTCTCACTAGAATATAAACTCAATGTTGCAAGGACTTGAGCAGATTTATTCACCATTGCTTCCAGGAGCTTAGAACAGTGCCTGGCAGATGAGATAAAGGGCCAAATGAATGGCCCTGTGTACAAATGGATGAAATATAAGTCTATTAGCTACTTACTTTCTTGGAATATGATTTAAATGGTCCTTTAAAGCCTCGTGCAACAGCTTCTCCCAAAATTTCTTGGTACAATGCTGAGTCTTAGGAAGAGAAGTGGTAAACATATATAGAATCAAAAATCTTTCTAGAGGGAAAAGAAAAGAGACTCCTTTGAGGTTTCATGTTACTACTAGGAATAACCTGATTAACAGTCACCGGAAGAAGAGTATATTAAGGACTTAAAAGATAAATTCATAAGGAAGGAAGGAAGATTCTCTTGTTGGCTGGAGTTTTGGCGGAGAGCTAGTAATTGCCCAGCTTGTATCTAAAGCTAGAAGCCTCCCTAGGCCCAATAACCCTCACACAACTGCCATGCTTTGGGAAGAGTGGCTAAGCTCAGGGGTGAATACTGAACACATCCATAACTTGATGATTCTCAAGCATGTTACACTGTCTGACCAATGAAGGAGACAGCCATGAATAAAAATTCAGCAGACCATGAGTCTGCAATAGCAGAAGCAGTGGCAACTGAACATGATAGACATCTAGTTCCTTCCTTCTCTGTCTGGTATTTGTAATCAGGATAGATTCTGAAATAAATAAGTATCCAGGTTTCTTGGGTGAGAGATCTTAAAAGACTATGGATATATTTCTGTCTTTGTTTTCATTTTCCTAAAACCACTAGAGACAGAGATAACTCCCCAATGTTGGAAACAGTTGAAACATCAGTGTATTATGGTCTTTAAAAAAATTATTATATTGAGTTGGCCAAAAAGTTCATTTGGGTTTTTCCATAAGTTGCTGTGGAAAAACCCAAATGAACTTTTTGGCCAACCTAATAGTATCTATTTTCTTTTTATGCCCTATTCTTCTGGCATCAGGCCTTCCTGGGTGGCTCCGCTGAAAGAACCTGCCTGCCAGTGCAGGAGAGGCAAGAGATAGGAATTCAATCCCTGGATCAGGAGGATCCCCTGGAGAAGGAAGTGGCAATCCATTCCAATATTCTTGCCTGGAGAATTCCATGGACAGAGGAGCCTGGTAGGCTATAGTCCATGGGGTCACAAAGAGTTGAACACAACTGAGCATGCATGCACACTTCTGGCATTTGAATCTATAAGTCAAATCCAGTTAGAGGTTAAGAGGATATAAAATGCAAATACATATACTTGATAATTTAGATGACCTTCTCACCTTATGGTTTTATGATTTTTCTTTAAGTCAAATGGGAAATCAGTGGCAGAGATAAAATCAGATTTTATGTCTCTTAAAGGCGTGTATATTTCATGTATTTCCTTAGACTTTTACATGGAATTCCAAATCAGCATAATATTCGGGTCAACTTCTTTTGAAAATAACACATTTTATTATGCTATAACAAAAAGCCATATATATATAATCTCTGTTAGTGTAACATAACCCCAATTGCAATGGAAACCTTGTGTATTGTTAGCAATAAATCTGACAGCCTTGATTCCTGCATTTTTAACAGGCTCCTAGGAGACGCCAATCTTATTAGTCCATGAACCTCACCTTTATTAAAAAAAAAAAAAAAAGGTCCTCAAACAACCATGTACAAAGATAATAAAAGTCATAGATCCTGCAATATAGTCACATTTCTGTCATTTATCAGTGGTGCAATCTTGGGAAAGTTACTCTCTTTGAACCTTAATTTCCTCATCTTTTAAGTAGGAAAAATGATTCACCTTCCTTAACTGACTGTTATGTGAAACAAATGATACAATGAGTATGAAAGTTTCTAATCTTTTGAAAATGTACTGCATATATAATCATGTATTATTTTAAAATTAGCATTATTATTATTAGTCTGTAACTTCAATAACTACTGGCAAGCTCATTCAAATGACCCTTCTGAGAAGTGAGGCCTGAACGAAGTACTCTTTTGGACACACAGGCATACATGTGTGTAGCATGTTCTTTAGCTACCAAAGCAGTTAAATATGTGACCCAATTTTGTATGTTTTACAACAGGATTCAGGATACTCTTTCACTGTATCATATTAATTATTATTTACAAGGTCATTTTAAAAATGAGTTGTCCTTGTATAACAAAGGCCCACAGCCAATATTTTATGGATAGCACACAAAGAGGTTGAAAATTGATGATTTATAGATCAGGAAATAACAGTTAATCAACTTTCCTGACTTCCCCAGCCATGCTGGGCAGTTTTGCACCACCTTTCGGTTGTCAGTTATGTTTGTATTAATGGTGATACCTTTGTGGTTGAAACAGGATATGCACATTCTTGGAGGTGGTGTCTGGAAATTCTCCCAGCATGACTGGGAGGCTTGAAGCAAACTATTGCAGCCTATTCCTCAGAAGCATCATGTGTTTTGACCTCAGACAGAGCCTATGGCATTCACTGTCCCAGGACAAAGGGTTTGACCTCATTCCTACATACCAGTACTCACCAAACACTACATGCTGTTGCATTAACTTGAGAAATATTTATTCATTAATTTTTGCATTCACAGTAGGCCAGGTATTGGACTTTATGGGATTTGAAAAGTCTGGAAAGTGACTGCAAGAAAAGAGCTGCCAATATTTAAATACTTGTAAAATAAGGTATGTGAGCATTCTGAAAGACAGAAGGGTTCCTTGGGTACCAAGGTACCCAGGGTACTTTGATACACCTTCTTACTTGAAACATTTGGAATTAACCCCCCACACTGTACCCTAGCTCTAATTATTCTCTGGTATACATTCTTCTAAGAATTTGCTTGTGTTCACCTTGAATGTATTTAATTCTATCATATGTGTAGTTACTTATTACTCATTTCATCTGGCAGGTGAAATGCCTTATACATGCCTTACTCACAGTGATTATCACCCAGAGTGCCAAAAATTGTGATTTCTGTTAGTAAACACTTGTTAAATAAAAAATGGTGACTAAATGAACCACCGATGCTTACATATAGTTAACATAGGTTTAAGAATTCTCAAATGACGAGGCCAAGAACCTGTTTGAGGAGACTAGGACTAAGCATTGTCTACAGGTAGTCTCAGATCATCATGGTGTCAAAGGCATGTGGAATAATGAAGATTTTCAGGCTTGTTTACAGAGAAAAGTATAAAATTTACTTGCAGGAAAATTTCTGTGCAGGCACATGGAGATGTCCCCATTAAGTAAAAACTGCAAAGTTATCTCTGTATTTACCACAATAAAACATCTGTGCCCATGTCTGGTATCTCTCTCTGGCACACTGCTTTTCTCTTAAATAGCAACACACTATCTTCTCTTCAAGTCCAGTCTTGATGTGAGAGCCACAAGCCAATTAACAGCAGCCTCTCTGGGACAGCTGAAGTTCCAGAGTCACAGGTCACTTATTGCCAGGTCCATCCTCCTTCCACATAGAAACCAATCTGCCAGTGTTCCCCAATGACCTCCCGATTGCTAGATCTAAAGGAACCCTCTCAAACTTTGTGTAACTTGACTTATGTGCAGCTATTAGCCTGCCTGACCACGCTCTCCTTGGAAGGCTTTCTTTAGCTTCCTGTGATAACCGCAGTCTCCTAGTTTTCTGTCTCCTTTCAGACCACCCCTTCTCAAAGAAAAAGTCGACTTTTTGTTTGCTGTGCCTCGACTATCACTGCATGTCCAGGATTTGTTGTCCCTTGTTTTCTCTTAAGCTATACACTCCTTTGAGTGCCTATGTCTTCTCTCATGGTTTTAAATATGATTTATCCTGCCTTCATATGTAATGTGAAGCTTCCTAAATAATGCTCTCCAGATTTAGTCAATACTACATTTTCCGTTTCTAAAATGCAGCTGGTATACACATGAGGAAAATTCAATGTCAAAATCGGAAAAATAAAATAATACAAGCAGCATGATCCTGTGTTTGGAATCCCTGCATCCCTCTTTTAGCCAAGGTTAGAAATCCACAAAGACTTGTCTGATAATCTGCCTCCTCCCTCCCCTCCCATAACCTGCTCTTTCCTTTACCCTCCCTAAGCTGCTCTCTGAACTCTGCCTAGACTCCTCTGTTGGGAAACTTGACAAACACTTCTTTCTGGCCAAGAGAAGTTGTCATCAAGTTTCACAGAAATTTTTCACCATTCAGAAAGAGTTTATGCTTTACCAAAAGAATTTACCTTGGGGCCCTTTTAAATAACCAACTCTCTAAGGAAATTTAATATCTGATTCAACTCTTCAAAATTAGATTTAGTCACATTTGAAAAACATGTCTATAGTTCTGTCTCACTTTATGTAACTAGTATGTCCCTGAAATATGTACAGATCAGATAGTGACATGCTGAATAATAGTTCAAATTATTAATCAACTTGCTAAGGAAAACAAATACTTTTATAATGTAAATAAAAACATCTGATATATTGCTTGTGTAAATTTGGACTTTATGTACTAAGTGTACTTATTTTTGGAGGCAGACTATGCACACCTGTAAATGAGAGAGAGAGAGAAGGACAGATTAATACTTGTTCAGGACCTGCCAGGTGTCAGGCATTATGCCAGGAACTGTGGCCTGCCATTGTTGGAGAGCTTAGGTTTTTGTTTTGTGTTGTTTTTTGTGTGATAGACTATAGGTCAGAAAAGCAGTGTTTGTTCCACAGCAAAAAATGTTTTCGCTCCCCTACATCCAAGTGCCTTTGAGTCTGCTTTTTCAATACTGCCTTTACCCAGTAACTTTATACCAGACAGACTCTTGGGTATGACTTTTCACTCAGGCTCTTCCCATCCCTCTCCTTTTCCTAAGATAGTTCAAAGGGAAAAGTCTTATGGCTAAGCTTATTTACTATTAGGTGAAAGAAAAGTGAAAGAAAGTAAAAGTGTTAGTCGTTCAGTTGTGTTTGACTCTTTGCAACCCCATGGGCTATAGCCCACTAGGCTCCTTTGTCCATGGAATTCTCCAGGCAAGAGTACTAGAGTAGGTAGCCATTCCCTTCTCCAGGGGATCTTCCTGACCCAGGGATCAAACCTGGGTCTCCAGCATTGCAAGCAGACTCTTTACCATCTGAGCCATGAGTTACTGATATAAAAATATCGATCTATCTATATACACCCATATATATATATGCACATATATGTGTATATACACATAATACATATTATACATAACACAGTATATATCATATAGAGACCGAGAGGGAGAGAGAAGAGATTTTGTTTTTCGGCCTTGGCTAATGATATAACCTACTTTAAGTGATAGTAACCACTTGATGCCCCTGGGATCTGATTCCTTCCATATCTGTAGTTGCATGCAGGCCTTTTCGCTCCCATCTGGTCACTGGGATAACCTCTTAATTCCACTTGTCACAAAGATGGCTAACTGTGGGCCACAGCTTCCACTCTTTGACAAGAGTTCCATAGCTAGAAGCATAATGAGGTGGGAAAGACACCAGAGAACACTTAACTGCATTAACACTTAGAGAAGAACTCAGGCCGCACCCTCCATTCCTGATCACCTTCCAGCCATCTCCATCTCCCCACACCAGCCACTCTGTGGGCTTGCAGATATGAACAGCAGCACTTGTATTAACAACTTGGCGGCTGCAGGAAGCCAGACCCCAGGAAGCAACAAGATATTTCCCTCAGGGAGGCCCTGGCTAGGGGCTTCCCTTCCTTTCCTGTGTCAACAAAGCCTTCGTTTCCTAACTCAGGCCATAGCATAAGCCAAATTCATGTTTTTCACCTTCTCTTCTGAATGGAAAGGGCCCTATTAGACAGAATTTATATAGCTATGTTGTGTTGATTTAACTCTCATTAATGGCTCCAACTCATAGAAAAAAAGCATTGGTTTTGAAAAAATGTATCTGAAAAATAAACAAATACACGAACTCTATTTCTTATTCCAGAACATAGAACAAATGAAATACTCTGAGTAGGAGTGCCTAATTGTGTTTTACATAGCATAACGAGTTAATAAATCACACAGCAGCTACATAAATATGTCTGTACTCTATGTGGAGAACAGTTAATAACAGCTAATGTAAATGGATGTTTATTTGTTAAATAATGGGAACCCAGCAATAATACAAAATAGGCTGCTCAAAATTTAAAGGAATGCAAAACAAAATCCTCATTATTTTTAGTTGTTTAGTAAGGAAGAGCAGAGTGGAAGAGTGAAGTAATAAGCAAACAGCAGCTATTCCACCTTATGTTTCATTTGACATGCACATACACAATTGAATACACAGGCATAAATAGACACATACATGGTCAGTGCTTGCGTATTCCAGTTCTGCCTGTTTTGAAGCACAGGAAAGCTTTTGCCTCAAGCAGAGGATCAGTTCGACACTGAGACCTTATTTGCTATGGTAATCTTAGCCAATTCCATCACTCCAGCTGGATGTCTCCCAAACACTTTGTACATTTCATATTTGCCACTTAATCATATCATTGTCTTCAAGTTCTTCCCACTTGTCCACATTCTTCAGATACTATCCAAAACCCACTTTCTTTTAATGAAATCCTAGCTTCAAATGTTCAGTGTTTTTTTTTTTTTTTTCTTCTCATTTGAACTCTCAGTCTCTAATTATCTTTACCACGTACCCTTTTTCACATCATTTTCTATGAGGCCCTGTTACTTCTCTTGATATGTGTAAAGTTCTTACCTCCCCAAAAAACTGGACTATAAACTCTGGAATATGCTTCATACCTGACTCTTCTCAGAAAACTTTCATTTCCCAGCACACTGCCCTGTATGGAGGAGGTACTGAGAAGGTTGATGCCAGAAATGAGATAAAACTAGAGAGAATTGTGTATAGAGGTTATTTAAGTTACTACCACTGGACCAGAAGATTTAATAACAGAAACTGATTTCTTGTCATTGGTTTTTAAGGAAGATGGTAAATTCATCTCAATGGGGTAAATTTCTGGTTGGTTCAGTTCAGTTCAGTTGCTCAGTAGTGTCCGACTCTTTGCAACCCCATGAATTGCAGTACGCCAGGCCTCACTGTCCATCACCGACTCCCAGAGTTCACTAAAACTCACATCCACTGAGTCGGTGATGCCATCCAGCCATCTCATCTTCTGTCATCCCCTTCTCCTCCTGCCCCCAATCCCTCCCAGCATCAGAGTTTTCCAATGAGTCAACTCTTTGCATGAAGTGCCCAAAGTACCAGAGTTTCAGCTTTAGCATCATTCCTTCCAAAGAAATCCCAGGACTGATCTCCTTTAGAATGGACTGGTTGGATCTCCTCGCAGTCCAAGGGACTCTCAAGAGTCTTCTACAACACCACAGTTCAAAAGCGTCAATTCTTCATCTCTCAGCCTTCTTCATAGTCTAACTCTCACATCCATACATGACCACTGGAAAAACCATAGCCTTGACTAGATGGACCTTTGTTGGCAAAGTAATATCTCTGCTTTTCAATATGCTATCTAGGTTGGTCATAGCTTTCCTTCCAAGGAGTAAGCATCTTTTAATTTCATGGCTGCAATCACCATCTGCAGTGATTTTGGAGCCCCCCAAAATAAAGTCTGACACTCTTTCCACTGTTTCCCCATCTATTTCCCATGAAGTGATGGGACCAGATGCCATGATCTTTGTTTTCTGAATGTTGAGCTTTAAGCCAACTTTTTCACTCTCCTCTTTTACTTTCATCAAGAGGCTTTTTAATTCTTCTTCACTTTCTGCCATAAGGGTGGTNGCTTTTCAATATGCTATCTAGGTTGGTCATAGCTTTCCTTCCAAGGAGTAAGCGTCTTTTAATTTCATGGCTGCAATCACCATCTGCAGTGATTTTGGAGCCCCCAAAAATAAAGTCTGACACTCTTTCCACTGTTTCCCCATCTATTTTCCATGAAATGATGGGACCAGATGCCGTGATCTTAGTTTTCTGAATGTTGAGCTTTAAGCCAACTTTTTCACTCTCCTCTTTCACTTTCATCAAGAGACTTTTTTTTTAAGTTCCTCTTCACTTTCTGCCATAAGGGTGGTGTCATCTGCATATCCGAGATTATTGATATTTCTCCCAGCAATCTTGATTCCAGCTTGTGTTTCTTCCAGTCCAGCGTTTCTCATGATGTACTCTGCATAGAAGTTAAATAAGCAGGGTGACAATATACAGCCTTGATGTACTCCTTTTCCTATTTGGAACCAGTCTGTTGTTCCATGTCCAGTTCTAACTGTTGCTTCCTGACCTGCATACAGGTTTTTCAATATATATATAGTGTATTAGTTCAATTCAGTTCAGTTGCTCAGTCATGTCCAGCTCTTTGAGACCCCATAGACTGCAGCACACCAGGCTTTCCTGTCCATCACCAGCTCCTGGAGCCTGCTCAAACTCACGTCCATCGAGTCAGTGATGCCATCCAACTATTTCATCCTCTGTCATCCCCTTTCCTCCTGCCTTCAGTCTTTCCTAGCATCAGGGTCTTTTCCAATGAGTTAGCTCTTTGCATCAGGTGGCCAAAGTATAGGAGTATCAGCTTCAGCATCAGTCCTTCCAATGTATATTCAGGACTGATTTCCTTTAGGATTGATTGGTTTAATATCCTTGCAGTCTGAGGGACTCTCAAGTGTCTTCTCCAACACCACAGTTCAAAAACATCAATTCTTCAGCACTCAGCTTTCTTTATAGTCCAACTCTCACATCCATA
>SJYT01040105.1:0-24198 GCA_006410635.1 Cephalophus harveyi
TCTTCTCTTGTGTTGTTGGAAGAGGGTGTTTGCTAAAACTACATTACTAAAAAGCAGGTGTAAAACCCACCTGCTTCTCTGTGGGTTACCAAGCATCCTCTTAACATCCTTCCTCAAGTACCTCAAAATCCACCCTATCCCATGGCTCCAACAGGAACCGTCACTTGACCTCTGCTTTCTTTATTCCACGTGGACCAGCATGAGACCTAGATTTGTCCTCTAGGACAGAAGAAGCTTTGGATCTGGCCCAAGTCTGCTGCTAACTCACTGTGTGACAAGACATGTTACTAGCCTGCATTGTAACAAGTGATCTAATAAGAACAAATAAGGCGTGTATCATTAAAATCCACTTACGTAAAACAGAATATGCAGAAAGAGATGCCTGGTAGGATAGTGAGCAAAATATTAACAGTGGCCGTGGCAGGTTATGTTTTCCAAGAATGGACGCGACAACATTTCTGCCCCATGTGCTCGTGAAGGGCTGGCCACTTCCTCATCAAGAGGTGGCATCTGAGGCCCTCTCCGAGCCTGGAGGACGGTGGGGCTGGCTTTGACCAACCGAGGATCCCAGAGTGGTGCTGCGTGATCCCTGAGGCTCTTAGAAAACCTTGTACACTTTCCTGTAGCGCTGTCTCAAGACTGCACCTCCGGGGCCTGAATTAGCATGGAAGAAGTCCCTCTACTCTGAGGTCGCCCTGTTGGAGAGACCACAGAGAGTCAGAGACGAGCAAAGATGTCCCGGTGCTCCAGCCAACAAGCCTCTGAGTCTCCCTGCCAGGCACCCGCCACGTGAGGGAGTGAGACTCCAGCTGATCCCAGCCTCAACACTGATGGCAAAAATGTCATCACGTTTCACGGCTCTAAGTGAAAATTGCCTTCAGTCAACTCCTAGAACTCTGAGACACAACAATGAAATGACTACTATTCTTTTAAGCCCCTTACATTTGGGGTTTGTTATACAGCAGCCTGTAACCAAAATCGTGCTGTTGTTTCATGGGGTAGAGTGATTAATACTGTATCTATGAATACTATGATATTAATAATATCATTTTAACATTTTACAGTGACTGTCACTCTAGGAAGAAATAAAGCACTATTTAAATTTAATTTTAAGGAATAAAGGCTGTCTTGCCTACTAAACCATCATGCCAGAATCTTCTAGGGTGCAGAAACATCAGTTAGGCAGAGATATAAGTTTCTCTCTTTACTGCGATTCCATCGAGCCCATATTTGATGGAATAAGAACCATGATGGTCAGATCTTGCTCATTTGGTTTGAATTGTGCCTCATCCCTGTGGACCTGTCCTGGACTTCTATTACTTCTGTCTTATAGATCCTACAGAGGTGTGTTCATTCTAAAATATCACTCCACCTGCAGTGAGTAATGGGGAAGTTGGTTGGTTAGAAATAGATTTAAGTGCAGGTTGGGACAGTTTTGAGAAATTAAATTAAGATCAAGTTTGGGACACAAAAGACAACTAATTAAAAAGATAGGGAATCACAAACTTTTATGAAACCTTGGCAATTTTTACAGAAGAAAGACATAAATCTGTACTTAAATTCTTGTATTTCCCTGAATTGTTCCTCTGTCGTTTTCAGGGAACATCTATTATAAACCTTCTATTCACCAGGCTCTAAGTCTGGCCCTGGGACTAAAAGAATGAATAATTCACAGTCTATGCCTTTAATGCACTCACAAACTAAAGAGAGAAACTGAAAAAAAAATTTAAGGATTTTTAAGACTTGAGAAGCAAAAACGGCATTTAATCAATAACTCATCTCATTAGATTTAGAAAGCATAAATATTTTGTGCAAGAGACAGAAAACCAAATTTTATAAGATTCTTGTTCTTTTGTGTTCGCTATCCTTCAGAAAAGCAAGTTTAAGCTTTGTGAATAAATTAATAGAAAACCTTGCCATCTAAATGTAGGTAACACAATCGCAAGAGAAATATATGGGGAAAAATCCATACATTGAGTGGAAATGATCTGTAAAATCTAATGCATAAAGTGGCAGCAAACATTTGTTGTTTCTTCACCAAACAAATGTTTTTTGAGTACACAGTGAGTCAAAAGGAAAAACGGCAGCAGCGCTGCTTTCCTCGCTGTTGCTTCATTGTGCGTGAGATGGATGGTGGACTTACAGCGCTGGCTTTAATATGCGGGGACAGGAAGGCCTGTGACAGGAAAAGTAGGGTCAGGCGGCAGGGTCGCAGGTTGGAACAGCTATTTCAAGTAAGGAAGTTCAGGGGTTGAGGAAGGCTTGTTTCAGGTATTTGAGCTGAGAATTGAATAAAATTAGGGAGTGGGCCATGACAAGATCGGGAAAAACACATTCCAAGAAAAGGGAAGGGCAGATCTTTTAATAAATAAATCAAGATCCTGATATGAGAACATGTCTGATATGCTGAAGGGATCGTAAGTGTGTTGGACTAGGGGGAAAGGGAGGTAAGTATAGCCTGGAGGCAGTTGGTGCCCAACCTGGTTGAATATTGGAGGTCATGACAAAGAGTTTGAATTTTGTTCAAATACCTCAAGTACTTACAGCCGTGAGATGGGAAGAAATTACCCGAGGAGTGGCCTCAGAGGGAGAGGAAGGCCTTTGACTAAGTCCTGGATGACTCTGATAATCAGAAATACGGGGCCAGCAAAGGAGGCTGAGGAGCAGCCGCCCCGGAGGCAGGAGACAGAACAGAGCCCGGGATACGGAGGAAGGAAGTGAGGGCTCTTCCAAGACAGGGGGGACCAGCTGCTTCAAGGACCGCAGGGGCCATCGTCCCGCCTGAAGCCACACGCCCTCCTCCACCCTCCTCATCCATGCTGCTCTCATCCTTGGCCATCTCGCCGCCAGAGCTACATCCTCAGGGCTGAACTCAGATTGGGAACACCCCCTTCAGAACATATTCCTCAGAAGATGGAAGCGTCTCAGATGTCTTATTTGCCTCTGTCTTCCTTCCACGGTTTCTCTCTCTCTCTCTGTAGTCTCTTTTTAACAGAGGAATTCAGATGACTCAGAAGGAGGAATCCCATTTAAAACTGGCCTATGGCTTTAGGCAATACCCTTGGTGACCACTGTTAACCAGCCAAGAGTACTCAGGAACATCCTCTGCTTTCTTTGACAATAAAAGTATTAGTACACTGCAATCAAGTATGTTTTCTCTCAGAGAAAATTAACACTGTTTACATTTCAAAAGCAATCAGTATAATTTACCACATTCATAAGCAAAAAATTAAACTGTTTGATCATTCTAGTGAATGCAGAAATTGATTTTGGACAAGACCTAATATTCATCCCTGATTTTAGGGGAAAAAAAGAAACAACTCTTAACGAACTAGGAATCAGAGGGAACTCCCTTAACCTGGTAAAAAGTCATCTGTGCATAATGAAAGCTGAGAGACTGAAGATGTCCCTAAGGTCAAGAACAGGAAGGGGATTTTTATTCTCATCACTTCTCTTCAACATTTTATTGGAAGTGAATAAGTCAGCCAGACAAAGACAAATATTATCTGATCTCACTTATAAGTAGAATCTAAAAAACTCAGACTCACGGCATTAGATATTTGTGGCTTCCAGGGGCAAGGGATAGAGGGTGGGGGCACTGGAGGTGAGGGTGAAGGGTGAGGGAGCTGGGGTTGGGGTGGGCAAAAGGCACAGGCTTCCAGCAGTAAGACAAATAAGCCCTGGGACATAATGTGTAACATGGTGACTGCAGTTAGCGATACTGTTATGTATATTCAAAGGTTGCTAACGTTGGCCACCTCATGTGAAGAGTTGACTCATTGGAAAAGACTGATGCCAGGAGGGATTGGGGGAGGAGAAGGGGACGACAGAGGATGAGATGCTGGATGGCATCACTGACTCGATGGACGTGGGTTTGGGTGAACTCCGGGAGCTGGTGATGGACAGGGAGGCCTGGCGTGCTGCAATTCATGGGTTCAGAAAGAGTCGGACACAACTGAGCAACTGAACTGAATAGACTACATCTTACATGTTCTCATCACAAGGAAAAAATTTTGTAACTATGTCAGGTGATGGATGTTAAGTAATTGTAGCAATCATTTCACTATATATAGATATATCAAATCACTTTGTACGCTTTAAATTTCTGTCATGTATTAGGTACATCTCGATAAAACTAGAAAAATTAAGTTAATAAATAAAAATATTAACTAAGACATGTAAAACAAAATTATATCCCATAGGCTCAGAAAGAAGTACCCAAGGAGAACTCGTGGTAGCAAATTTGGATTAAGTTCAGTTCAGTCACTGAGTCATTTCTAACTCTTTGTGACCCCCATGGACTGCCACATGCCAGGCCTCCCTGTCCATCACCAACTCCCCGAGCTTGCTCAAACTCACATCCATTGAGTCGGTGATGCCATCCAACCATCTCATCCTCTGTCGTCCCCTTCTCCTCCTGCCTTCAGTCTTTCCCAGCATCAGAGTCTTTTCCATGGAGTCAGTTTTTCACATCAGGTGGCCAAATTTGGAATAAAAAACAAATAAACCTTGTATTGATGGTTCAAGCCAGTGCAATAAGGCAAGAAAAAGACAAAGGCTGATTGTGAATCCCAATCTCTTGGCCACCAGTGCAATTTTTCTCGATATTTTTTCTTACACACATCCACTCAACACTTTTCTAAAATTTTTATNACTCCAGTACTTTGGCCATCTCATGCGCAGAGTTGACTCATTGGAAAAGACTCTGATGCTGGGAGGGATTGGGGGCAGGAGGAGAAGGGGACGACCGAGGATGAGATGGCTGGATGGCATCACGGACTCGATGGACGTGAGTCTGAGTGAACTCCGAGAGATGGTGATGAACAGGGAGGCCTGGCGTGCTGCGATTCATGGGGTCGCAAAGAGTCGGACACGACTGAGCGACTGAACTGAACTGAGCACATCAGGGCTACAAAACATATGGTGTTGACGGCTTCCTATCTCTACAGATTGAACTTTTATCTCTACTAAGTAAAAGGAAAAAGAAAAATGCAATAGCAGTAAATTTCAGATTGAGTGATTATATAAGATAGGTAGGAGATCACAGCAAGACTGTGTTTATGACAATGAAGAGCTCAGGTAAGGAGCTCCACTCTAGCCCATGCTTGCTGACCTTAGGATAATTACTCAACTTTAAGTCTCAGATGCCTCACCTACCTGTAAACAGGGATAAGAGTAGAACATGCCTCATAGAGTTCTGGAGAGTATTAAATTAGATAAGTCCTATAGCAAATATCAAGCATGGGCTTCCATGATGGCTCAGTGGTAAAGAATCTGCCTGTCAATGCAGGAGATGTGGGTTCAATCCCTGGGTCAGGAAGGTCCCTTGGAGATGGAAGCAGCAACCCACTCTAGTATTCTTGGCTGGAAAATCCCATAGACAGAGGAACCTAGGGGCTATCCAGTCCACGGGGTGCAAAAAGTCAGACGTAACCTAGTGACTAAACAGCAACAACAAGAAATAGCCAATATCACAGTTCCTGGAAGGCAAAAGCTGTCTAGCGAATATGCCATCTATCTAAGTCTATCTGGGCTTCCCCGGTGGCTCAGAGGTTAAAGCGTCTGCCTCCAATGCGGGAGACCTGAGTTCGATCCCTGGGTCGGGAAGATCCCCTGGAGAAGGAAATGGCACCCCACTCCAGTACTCTTGCCTGGAGAATCCCATGGACGAAGGAGCCTGGTAGGCTACAGTCCGTGGGGTCGCAAAGAGTCGGACACGACTGAGCGACTTCACCTTCACCTCACCACCTAAGTCTATCTACCTGTCTGTCTATCTACCTGTTCATCATCATCAGTAATATTATGCTTATTATTCAAAATCCACAGAAACAATAAGAAAAACGATGACAACATAAACAATAAACTTCGGAAAATTCCTTTGGATCAAGACAGTAGTTGTATTTGTAGATAGCTTTTTGGTTTTCCAGATACTTTTGCTTCATGCGTCAAATATTTGTTGCGACAGGCAATGCCAATTTATTACAAAATTTGAAGTCATTATCAAGTGGTTGCTAGGGTGCCTTCTCTCTCTTGAAGTTTATAGAGTTTTTATGACTTACTTCCACCAACACAACTTGAAATTTAATGAGTTGTTAGTGCTAAACAAAATGACTTTTAATTTAAGATTCAGAGTTTTATTTCCAGTTAAATTACAAGATCAAGCTAGAGCTCACAGGGAGCTTTCATTCAAGTAGAGGGATGTAGATGAACAGGTGAACAGATAGAAGAACTGAGTGTGGATGGCAACTGTGAGGAGTAAAGCAGGCTAAGGAAGAAGCCTTAGAGAGAAGTGAAGTGAAGTCGCTCAGTCGTGTCCGACTCTTTGCGACCCCATGGACGGTAGCCTACCAGGCTCCATGGTCCATGGGATTTTTCAGGCAAGAATACTGGAGTGGGCTGCCATTTCCTTCTCCAGGGGATCTTCCCAACCCTGGGATTGAACCCGGGTCTCCTGCATTGCAGACAGACGCTTTTCCATCTGAGCCACTGGTGAAGTGACTAATTTATAAAGTAGTCCCGGGAAGGCCTAAATGACTTCCCCAAACAGATAACATCTAATGAGCAATATGGTATGATTTGAGAAGTATTCCAGGGAGAGAAAAGGGCAAATGCAAAGCTTCTGAGGCAGGGGCATGCCTGGCACCATCCAGGAATAGCAAGAAATCAGTGTGAGTAAAGGGGGTGAGTGGGTAGGAGAGTGATAAGACTAGGTAATAGCTCAACTTAAGTATTACGGTGAAATCAGCCACTTCAAAACGTTTCTGAAAAAAAGAAAAGATGAAAGAAAATAGCCTTAATAATATCACTGCACTATTTTTAACATAATCACTCCAGTGCTCTTGCCTGGAGAATCCCAGGGACGGGGGAGCCTGGTGGGCTGCCGTCTATGGGGTTGCACAGAGTTGGACATGACTGAAGCGACTTAGCAGCAGCAGCAGCAGCAGCAGAGAGATGGTAGTTGTAAATAAAGTTAATGTAAAAAAAGTCTTAATATTCTCTCCACTCTTAGTCTAACGTGACTATTTATCTTTTGGAAATTGCCATGTGAACATGCTTTCTCTTACCCTCAGTAACAACTCAAACATTAACTTCTAAGATGATGCTATTATTTAATCTTATTAAAATGTGTCAAAAACCACATTTACTTCATTAAAATATTTTATTCAAAATGATTATCATATTTCTGAATCTTGAATGCTTGGACCTGTTCCGAAACTAAAGAAAGAAACAATATTTGACAAAATTTTATGTTCGCGTCCCTACATGGCTGTGAACATTGAGTTATGACACACAGTAGGTCTAAGAGAGATGAGATAACTTCTGTGCATTTCACACCATTAAAAGGTGAAACCTAGAGAATACTTTGCCTTCTCAATAACCTTCTTGAATGCACTCTTGATTTCTCTGTTCCTCAGGCTGTAGACCGCGGGGTTCAGCATGGGGATGAGCATGGTATAGAACACAGATGCGATTTTGTCTGTGTCCATGGAGTGGCTGGAGCTGGGCTGTAGGTACATGAAGATGACGGTCCCGTAAAATATGGAGACTGCAACAAGGTGGGAAGCACAGGTGGATAAAGCCTTCTGGTATCCTTCGCCTGACTGCAACTTCAAAATGGTGATAAATATGAGCAAGTAGGAAATCAGAATAACAAGAAGTGCAAAAAAGATATTAAAGCTTGAAATAAGAAAAAGAATCAGCTCATTAATGTCTTTATCTGAACAAGTCAGAGACATGACTGCTGGAATATCACAGAAAAAGTGATGGATGACATTGGACGTACAAAAAGAGAGATAGAATGTGTCCCCAACATCAATCACAGCAGTCAGAACACCAAAGATGTGAGAGCCTATGGCCAGACGTGCACACACACTTCTTGTCATGGTGGTGGTATAATGTAGGGGCTTGCACACTGCTGCGTAGCGGTCATAAGCCATTGAGGCCAACAGGTAATTTTCCACAGTGGCAAAGGCTACAAAAAAGAACATCTGAGCAGCACAGGCATGGTAGGAGACGGTCTTGTCTCCTATAAGGAGCCCAGCCATCACCTTCGGGGTGATGGTGGAGGAGTAACAGAAGTCCACGAGAGACAGGTTACCGAGGAAAAAGTACATAGGGATGTGGAGACGGGAGTCCAGCAGGATCAACGTGGTCATCCCCAGGTTCCCAGTCAGAGTGAGGAGGTAAACGAGGGTGACGGTTATGAACAGAGGGACCTGCAGCTGTGGGTCATCTGTGAGTCCGAGCAGGATGAAGCCAGCTCCCTCTGTATTATTTTCCATGGAAGTGATCTTAGAGTCACAAGATGCTCTGTGGCGAAGAGAAATAACGGAACACATGGCTGAACAAAAAGCAGTTGCACAGAAGCTGAAATGCACACGTATTATTTTATTAGAACAATCAGTTTTTCATCAGTATTTCCCATTTTGGTAACATCGGCACGGCAGCGCAGTGTAGTGATATCTTATTTATACAGTAACAGACATTTGAAGAGGGAGGGTCTTTATGGATCACCTTCTCAAGTTCTTGTTTTTGTATATGAGTAAACTGGCTTGCAGCTAGAACTGAAGTTTTCTAAGTTCATATTCATGACAGTGAATCATCTCCTAAGTCAGTTATTTTGAGTCTTCTAATAGTTTACACTTCTATAGTGCTCACTTATTCAATGCTCTATATGTACATATTCACTTAATTCTCTTATCAGTTCTATGACTGATTAGTTATTTTTCTCATTGGTATATGTGGCAAGTTGACAACAAAGAGACGGAATAATTTACTCAAGTTTATGCAGATGTTATGCTATTATGAATGAAGCCAAGCTTTAGACCCTGAGTGGTTCTCAACCTAAATGCCATTAAAAAACTTGAATTGATTTTCCCTTCATTCAGTTTACATTTAGTTATCTTTATAATCCTGAATTTAACACATAGAGGAGTATGGTTGAGTTACACACAAATAAAGGCCCAGTAGATGAACCCATTTAGATGCGGGCTAAAAGTAGCATTAGAGGTATATGCGTAACAAACAAAGCCAGGTCTTAAGAGAAGATAACGGCATTGGGCAGGGAAGCTTTACTCTGAGAAAACGTGTGTTAGACAGAGCAGGCCTGCCATTTACTACCTAGGAGACACTGGTCCTAGCTTATCCCTGCGTCTCATTTTATTGAGACCCACCTTAAAGGATTATTGTAAAAGTGAAAAGAAATGATGCCTGAAACAGCACCATGTGGGCCTGAAATACAATTCTGATGCGTGCTGGCCATAATATTATGGGCTAGCATAGGTCAGCAGGTCTCTAGGTCGGTTTAGGAAATCCAGGTGACAGGCGCAGATGGGTGGGCTTTGAAGTCCGATAACCTTCGTCTTTAATGTGCCCTGTCCTGCATGCTGTCCACTCGCATGCTTTGCTTCACCCTGTATTTCTCAGTCTGTCCTCTTGGCTGGGTCAGTCGTGTCAGATGAGAGCTCAGGCATCTTCAGATCCTCTTTCTGTTAACATCTTTCTTGAGATCCACAGTTTAGCTTGTGTTGAAAGTGCTCTCCTATCTTAGACTCAATCTTGCTGTCATTCCAAACAACAGTTAGCTGGAAAATACTGAGGTGTGGAGGGGTGAAAAGTCATAGTTTTGAGGGTGATACTAACCTGTATATCTGTTTATGAGCAAGCACAAATCTTCATATTCTAAAAAGAGATTGGAGAAAGGAACCCATTCTTGGTAACCACCATTCTCTACCATCTTCCTTTCAGTCCTGAAACACATTATTTTACGTGTCTGCCCCTTAAATTATTTGTGTTTGTCAAAACCTCACCCACACAGTAAAATAAGATGTACAGATAAAGACGAAGATCTCTGTATCTACACGCACACATAAACCGCTGTGTTCTGTGATGATGAACAGATCTCCTGAAGTTAGTGAACAGCTTGAATTTGCTAGTTATTTGTAGTTTGTTTCATAGATGGAGAGATAGATATACAGATAACAGATGATACTAATGATAGATAAACAAATAGATATTAGCAGAAAGATACAGACTACATGGACATATACACACACTCACACACACAATCTAATTTATGGTTAAAATGTGACTTCTTGAAATTTTACAAATCGTATGAGCTATCCAGCATACAAACTAAAGTCTAATTGATTCCAATGCCTGTACATTTAATCACTGCATTGACAGATTTTTTTCTAGATAAGCAAGTAGTGAAAGGGTGAGATTGAGGGGAAATGACAGTGAAAATGCAGTAAGGATTTGGTGCTTTCATGATGTACCAACAACTTTCTGGTTTTTAAAGAAGTGCCACTGCACTCTGTGTGGCTCTCTGTCCCTTCAGGGACAAGTTAACATGTGACAAGCAAAAAGAATTTGCAACCCGCTCAGTCAGCCCATCACCTCTTGTAGGTCTTTCCATGCGTGCTTGCTCAGCAGCTTGTCGTGTCTGACTCTTTGCGAGCCTATGGGCTGCAGCCCATCAGGCTCCTCTGTCCGCGGGATTTTCCAGGCAAGTATACTGGAGTGGGTTGCCATGACCTCCTCCAGGGATCTTCCCCAGTGAGGGATGGAACCCACAGCTCCTGGGTCTCCTGTATAGCAGGCGGCTTCTTTATGGCAGAGCCACTGGGGAAGCCCATCTCAGGCCTTTCCACTTAAGGAAAGCAGCCTGGCGGAGGGCATGGCAACCTCTGCCAGTGTTCTTGCCTGGAGAATCCCCATGGACAGAGGCACCTGGTGGGCCACAGTCTATGGGGTCGCAAAGAGTCGGATACGACTGAGGCACTAAGCACAGCACAAGGAAAGCAGCATGGAATTTCATAAACATTGATTTATTCTCTGCTGGTTAAGATGCTATGCATTTGAATTCTACACTTATGCCAGCGTTTCAAAAGAGGTGCTCAAACAGCCCGATACGAGGTCAAAGACTCAGAACAGGTAGGTTTTTCACTGCTTCTGCATCAATTGCATTTTAATTACATTAACTGCATGAATTACACATCATTAGAAGTGTATATTGAATATAGACCCTTTACCATGCTGTTGAAAAGAAGGAAAAGACAATACTGAAATGTGGATCTGAAATCAGAAATTCAGCCTTAGAAGAATGTATAAATAATACAGGAGAAATTCTTTTTTATGTAATGGTCAAAAAATTCCAAGTTCCTTGAAGCTGAAGAGATGAAGAAAAGATCATTATCCCTGAGCTAGAAGCCTGGATTTAAGTATTACACCTACTGCGGACTTTTCTGGGTACTCAGAAAAGTATTTACCGTCTGTGGATCTTAATTTTATTTGTGATATAGAGATAATAAAATTCTCTCTCCCACACACTTTGCAATTTTTTTTTCCAGTAACAGATGAAAGTAAATTTTATAAAATATCTTAAGAAGGGTTTAACTTTTTCAACATGAATAAATTTAACTTTTATCTTACAGTGCTTTTCTTGCCTGTGGTTTCAGATGCACTGCAAATATTCAGTCTGGGAAGAAGCTGGTATATACTAAAAGTATAAACACTCATTTCAATCAGTGATGACCAAATGGGATCTGCCTACAGTCTGGTCCTTTTAAGACAATGTCAAGTGGAGTCAAGATGGGATTTCAGAGACTAATGAATGAGAAGAAGAAGAAAATTGTACCAGCATGCGTCTCTCAAGAGAATACGGCACCTGTGAGAGCCCAACTGTGTGCAGTCCCTTCTCCTCACCCCACTTGATATAAAGAATAAACAGTTATACTGTGTGCAGGGACATAATTTGATATGTTGAATAACACATGCATGTATTTGCAATCGTGATATCTTTTCTTCTCCCATTTAAAAAATTAAGATCAAGAGTACAAAAATTGCATTTAGTTTGATTTTTGATACTTGAAATATATTTCTAAAAATTAATTTGTTTTTTATCTGTCACATTTTTATTATGCTTGTGTCCTTTCCATTCTTTTATGTGCTACAACTAAATGTTAGGCTACATTTAGAAGTAAGTAGTCCTAGAAGTGTTAAGAAGTTGATAAATAATATCTGTGTTTTCCCAAGCTTACCAAGGGCAGACAAATATGATGCATGTTGGAGAGAGAATATATTGTGCCTTAATTCTGACAAGTCAATCTGAAAGTGAGATCTGTAGTCAGATGGATTTCTTTTCTCCTCCAAATCACCCTCCGGGAGGTTCTCTGATGGTACTCCTCTCGGCACTCATTGTCCCTGTACAGACCAGTGCACTGGATTGAAAATGTTTCAAAGGAAACTCTAAAAGTTTCCAAAAAGCAAAGTGAATTTGTCAGATGACAGCAACTATTTACATTGCATTTGCATTGTGTTAGGTATTTTAAATAATCTAACTATAATTTAAAATCAATGAAAGGATGTGCATATGCAAATGCTACACCATTTTATATAAGAGACTTGAGTGTCTGTATATTTTGGTATCTGTGTGATCCTTAGAACCAATCCCCTGTTGATATGTAAGGATGACTGTATTTCATTTTTGGGGTGCTAATATAAAAATCTTTCATTTTAAATTTCAAATTCCACTTGCTCATTGCCAGTACGTAGAAAAGTGATAAAATTTTGCATCTCAACCTTGCATCTTGTAGCCTAGCTGATCATTTCTTAGTCCCAAGAGTTTTTTGTCTATTTTTTTTTGATTTTCTACATAAATGATCACATTACCCGTGAACAAAGACAGTTTCTATTTCTTCCTTCCCAATCTATCTTGCTTTTATATCACTTTCTTATCATATTGCGTTAGCTAGGACTTCCAGTACAGTGCTAACAGAAATGGTATAAAAAGAAATTCCTGATCTTAGTGAGAAATCTGTTTTCTCACCATTGGATACAATGTTAGCTCAGACATTTTGTAGGTGTCTTTATCAAGTCGAGCGAGCTAACCTTTTTTATTTTGTTGTTGTTGAGTTGCTCTGTCATGTCTGACGTTTCGTACGTGGACTGCAGTGCACCAGGCCTCCCTGTCCTTCACTAGCTCCTGGAGTTTGTTCAGACTCAAGTCTATTAAGTCGATGATGCCATCCAACCATCTCATCCTCTGTCGCCCCCTTCTCCTCCTGCCTTCAATCTTTCCCTGCATCAGCGTCTTCTCCAATGAGTGGGCTCTTCCCATCAGATGGCCAAAGTATTCTGTTCTTATTTACTGAGACTTTTTCATCATGAGTGGATATTGGATTTTGTCAGAAGCTTTTTATTTATCTATTGATATGATAACGCATGTTAAGCTTCTTTATTTGATGGATTACATTAATTGCTCTCCAAATGATGGACAATCTTGCATGCCTGTGATAAATCCCAGGTGGTTATGATGTATAATTCTTTTTTCCCATTGACTTTAATCTGTTACTATCTTTTGAGGATTTTTACACGTATGTTTATGAAAGATATTGGTCTTTTTTGATTGTAGTACCTTTGTTTGGATTTGTTATTAAGGTATTGTTGGATTCATAGAATGCGTTAAGAAACATTCCCTCTGCTTCTACCCTCTGAAAAAGATTGCAAAGGATTGGTATAACTTTTTGTAAATGTTTGGTAGAATTCAATAAACTGGCCTGAAAATTTCCGTTCTGGAGAATTGTTCATTGCTAGTTCACCGTCTTTAATAAATATCGGCCTATGGAGATTGTCTATGGCTTCTTGTGTGATTTTGGCAAACTGTGGCTTTCAAGGAATTAATCAGTTTCATCTGGGTAACTAAATCTGTATGCAAAGAGTTCTTCCTACTATTCTTTCATTATCATTCTAACGGCCATAGAATCTGAAATGCTATCCCAGCTTTCATTTCTGATGTGAATAATTTGTGTCCTCTTTCTTTGTGTTTTAGTAAGTCTGGTTTGATGCTTATTGATTTTATCAATCTATTCTAAGAAATAGCTCTTAGTTTCACTGATTTTCTCTTATTGATTTCCGGTCTTCACTTTCATTGATTTCTGCTCTGAAAGTGTTAGTCACTTGGTCCTGTCTGACTCTTCGTGGCCCCACAGACTGTAGCCCACCAGGATCCTCTGTCCATGGGATTCCCCAGGCAAGAATACTGGAGTGTGTTGCCATTTCCTTCTCCAGGGGGTCTTTCTGACCCAGGGACTGAAGCTGGGTCTCCTGAATTGCAGGCAGATTCTTTACCATCTGAGCCACCAGATTTCTGCTCTAATTCTTACTATGTATTTTTGTCTGATTACTTTGGATTTAATTTGTTCTTCTTTTCTTGTTTCCTAAAGTGGAATCTTAGATTATGCATTTTAAATCTTTCTTTTATTCCGCAGTATATACACGCAATGCTGTAAATTTCCTTCTAAATACTACTACTTCTGTATCCCACAAATTCTGATAAGTTGTGTTATCATTTTCATTTAGCCCAAAATATCTTAAAATTTCTCTTGAGATTTTTTTTTTGATCCGTTTTTTAAAAGCATGTTCTGCATTGAAACATGTATATTTTCATATGTGAAATGGATCGCCAGTCCAGGTTCGATGCATGATACAGGGTACTCGGGGCTGGTGCACTGGGATGGTGCAGAAGGATGGTATGGGAGGGAGGTGGGAGAGAGAGGTTCAGGATAGGGGACACATGTACACCCATGGAGGGTTCATGTCAATGTATGGCAAAACCAATACAATATTGTAAAGCAATTAGCCTCCAAAAAATAAATAAATAAAATAAAAATATTGCTACAAAAAAATAAAAGTATGTTCTTTAATCTCTGCATATTTTATTAATATGTATTTTATTTCTGAGATTTCTTGGTTTCTTTTCAGATTGTGTGTTGCAGAATGATAACCACTTATCATTCTTTCATTTATTTCCAACTCTCAAATGATGTTAGAATACATGCAGAATTGTCTAAATTGTCTAAAATCCATCATCTTAATTGTCCTTTTAAATATGCAGTTCAAATTAAATAACTTTTCTGAGAGTCCCTTTTCTCATGCAAACAATCAGCATAACAGCATTCTCCCATTTCAGTTAGGCGAGCGGAGCCGACGCAGCCGCGGCGGTGTGGGCTCTGCTGCCCCTCGCTTGCTGCCGTCGTTAGCACTCTTAGAGCCCTTAGAGCTGACACAGCAGACGGGGGCCGTACGGACAGGAGTGCGGAGCAATGAAGATGCTACAGACATAAAATACGAGCACATCATAGTGCTAGCAAAGCATGAGTCACAATCGGAAACTCATTTAAACATTGAATGAGGGAATGAGAGAGAGAAGAGGGAGAGGGACAAGAGAGAGATAAAGTGAGAAAATATGGAAACTTAAGAGAAGAACTAGAAGGAACAATTTGTCTGATTATAAGCATATTATAATCATTTAGGAGAAGATACCCAGAGACTATTTACCCAAGGGCACAGCATCAGTTCAGTTCAGTTCAGTCGCTCAGTCGTGTCCAACTCTTTGTGACCCCATGAATCCCCATGGACTTTAGTAATTTTCCTAGATTGTACAGATAAGCATGATCAATTAGCAACTTAGACGGAGTTGGTTTGGGGAATACTATTCGCCAGTCCTTGAATCCTAGTTTCATTCCTGTTAAAAGTCCTATCCATATAATATCCAGTAGACTTAATTTCACAAAGATATTAATATTAAATTTAAGCTTACATAGAAACCTTCTAATACAATGACAGATAACAAGAAAAATTGTCATCTTGAGTTCCCTTCCTATTCCCCTCATTCTCCTCCAGCTATCTCTGCACATGTATCAAAATTTGGAACAATTGTTTGCTTTATAGTAAAAATGTATTTGTATAGAGCTTCTACATCTTTGGCTGCACAGAATATAATCAATCTGATTTTGGTATTGGCCATCTGGTGATGTCTACTTGTAGAGTCTCCTCTTATGCTGTTGGAAGAGGGTGTTTGCTATGACCAGTATGTTCTCTTGGCAAAACTCTGTTAGCCTTTGCCCTGCTTCATTCTGTACTGCAAGGCCAAATTTGTCTGTTACTTCAGGTATTTCTTGACTTCCTACTTTTGCATTCCAGGAACTATTTCAAATTCTAAAAGATGATGCTGTGAAAGTGGTGCACTCAATATGCCAGAAAATTTGGAAAACTCAACAATGGCCACAGGACTGAAAAAGGTCAGTTTTCATTCCAATCCCCAAAAATGGCAATACCAAAGAATGCTCAAACTACCACACAATTGTACTCATCTCACATGCTAGCAAAGTAATGCTCAAAATTCTCCAAGCCAGACTCCAATAGTATGTGAACTGTGAACTTCCAGATGTCCAAACTGGATTTAGAAAAGGCAGAGGAACCAGAGATCAAATTGCCAAAATCTGCTGGATCATAGAAAAAATGAGAGAGTTCCAGAAAAACATCTATTTCTGCTTTATTGGCTATGCCAAAGCTTTTGACTGTGTGGATCACAACAAATTGTGGAAAATTCTGAAAGAGATGAGAATACCAGACCAGCTGACCTGCCTCTGGGAGAAATTTGTATGCAGGTCAGGAAGCAACAGAACTGAACATGGAACAACAGACTGGTTCCAAATTCAGAAAGGAGTACGTCAAAGCTGTATATTGTCACCCTGCTTATTTAACTTCTATGCAGAATACATCATGAGAAATGCTGGGCTGGATGAAGCACAAGTTGGAATCAAGATCGCTGGGCAAAATATCAATAACCTCAGGTACGCAGATGATACCACCCTTATGGCAGAAAGTGAAGAAGAACTAAAGATCCTCTGATGAAGGTGAAAGAGGAGAGTGGAAAAACTGGCTTTCTGAAAGCTCAACATTCAGAAAACTAAGATCATGGCATCTGATCCCATCACTTCATGGCAAATAGATGGGAAGACAATGGAAACAGTGAGAAACTTTATTTTTGGGGGCTCCAAAATCACTGCAGATGGTGATTGCAGAAGAGAGAGAGAGAGAGACGGGGGGAGCCAGATTTCCAAGAAATTAGTTTGAGAGACTAGTCTGAGAAACTGGTCCATCCTTTATTGTTCAGAAGGCTTTTTATACTCTTGATTATACATAGAGATCAATGGATAATACAAAATTATGCAGCGTCAGCAGCCCTGACTCTTATCGAGACCAGGCTTTCTCTCTGCATAGTTGTATACATAAGTCTTAGGTGATTTACATCATCTTATGGCCAGAAGGCCAATTAACATTTTACAGCCCTTTTCTGTTAAGAGTTTGTCAACCAGAAGACTTATTTGCCCTAATAGTGTTGTTCTTCCCAAAGTCTGGTGCCACTCTCAGAAAGCACTAAATAAAGTTACATTCTTACATAGCAAAGACACAACAATTTATAACAATGAAAGAAGTACAGTGATTTATAACAAAGAGAAAGTTAATTAACTCAAAAGTCTAGTGTTGTTAACATCAGAACTACTATATTCCTATTTCTATATCCCAATTACATTGATTAATATCCTTCAGGTGCCTAAAAGATAAAGAATATGGAGGCCTGGCAGCAGTCATTGACTCAACAGTGAAACCCATCACCAGTATAATTTTTAGCTTTTTAGAAAAGGCTCTGTATCTTTAAGATGCTTTAAGCTTTGTGCCTCTCGCGGTTGGGGGGCTGTAAACAATTCACAAGTTGTAAAAGTTCCCAACTGTTTGTTAGGCAAGTTAGAGAGCCATCAAAGGGGTTTGAGCTGAAACATTCTTTTCATATGCAGGAGACTGTTAACTGAAGCCCTGAGTTAACTTTTTCCAGAGAATGTCAGAAGAGTGGAAAGCACAGTACAATAAGGCAGGCAGACTCTGGTTTTGGGGGGTAGATGTTCAGGAAAACCCAGGGGGAACCCCTGAAGCCAGATCATGCCTTTACGTTTTGTCGGATCCCTTCCTCATGGCCTTTGCCATGGGCAGGATTCCTCACGCTGGCTCCCGGCAATGACTGGGTGACTGAACTGAACTGATGAATACATACAAACCATGTATATGTATACTTCCTACCTCTGTAGAAAGAGGATCTAGAAGTGAAACTCTAATATAAGCAAGCATTTTCAGCACCAAAATCTTGTGTTTAAGGGGCTTCTCTGGAGGTCCAGTGGTTAAGAATCTGTCTTACAATGCAGGGGATGTGGGTTCAATCCATGGTCAGGGAACTAAATCCCAAATGACAGAGGACAACTAAACCCACATGCCACAACTACCCATCCCATGCCCCACAAGCAAAGATCCAGAGTGCTGCAACTAAGACCCACAGCTAAGCCAGATAAATACATAAATATTCAAAAAAAAATCTTGGGTTTTAAGTACTTTTCATTTCCTCCATTTTTCTTACACTCTGGCTACATTATCCTTTGAAAATTGTAAAAATGAGCATGTTGGTTCCATCAAAAGACTCAGTCAAGATATAAATATTAATGTATTTAAAATGCTATACTTATCTTTTGATAAGATATGCTCTCCCAAATTGTATACTTGTATTTAATAGTACAACATTTTATTTTCAAATTTAACATTTAAATTAAATGCTAAATTAACAGTTTAGCATTTAACCAAAAAAATAGAAATCTATTACACACATATGTATATTCTAATACATGAATTAAATATTTTAGTTAAAAAAGCATGCAGGATAAATGAATAAACCAATGTCCTTAATAAGGTTTTAAGCTAGTCAGCCACAAGACATCTTAGCCAGTCTTTTTCAGGTATTATATTTCTGGACACAGTGTTTCATTTTTTTTTTCTGGACAAGAGACTTTTTATTGGTCAGGATACCATTTTACATCATTGAAATCATAATCCTAGGGACAGTTTCACCTCTACAACAACCTTCATAAATGCACTCTTTACCTCCTTGTTCCTCAGGCTGTAGACCACAGGGTTCAGCAATGGAATGATCATAGCATAGAACACAGAGGCCATTTTGTCCGTGTCCATGGAGTGACTGGAGCTGGGTTGTAAGTACATGAAGATGACCGTTCCATAGAAGATGCATACGGCAGTGAGGTGGGAGGCACAGGTGGATAAAGCCTTCTGGTATCCTGCAGAGGAGGGCATCTTTCGGATGGTGATAAATATGAATATATAGGATATCAAGATAACCAGAAGAGCAAAAAAGACGTCGAAGCTCACTACATAAACTAGAACCAGTTCGCTAACCTGTCTATCAGAACAAGAGAGAACCATGACGGCTGGAACATCACAGAAAAAGTGATGGACCACACTGAACCTACAGAAAGAGAGACTGAAGGTGTCTCCAGTGTGGATGGAGGCGTTCAGGAAACCACAGACATAGCAGCCTGTAGCCAGACCAGCGCACACACTTCTTGTCATGGTGGTGGTGTAATGTAGGGGTTTGCACACGGCTGCATAGCGATCATAGGCCATTGAGGCCAAAAGGTAATTTTCCACAGTGGCAAAGGCTGCAAAAAAGAACATCTGAGCAGCACAGGCATCGTAGGAGATGATCTTGTCTCCTGGAACGAATCCAGCCAGGACTGTGGGAGTGACAGCTGAGGAGTAACAAACGTCCACCAGAGACAGGTTACTGAGGAAAAAGTACATGGGCGTGTGGAGATGCGAGTCCAGTAGAATCAACGTGATGATGCCCAAGTTCCTGACCAGAGTGGAGAGGTAGATGAGGGTGAACGTTATAAAGAGCAGAACGTGTAGCCCTGGGTCCCTGGTTAGGCCCAGGAGAAGGAACTCGGTCACTCCTGTCGCGTTCTTCATCTGGAAGAGGACTGCAAAGCGCTCTGTGGCTATGAGAAAACGGAAGCAGTGACAGACCACGAAACTTCAGCTGAAAAGTGTACATCAGTATTTCATTACAGTATTATTTTATTACAGTGATAGCTTGTATTTCAATATACTCCAGATGAAGATGCACTTGCCAACAAGACTTAGTCCATTCAGTCCATAGAGATTTACACGCTGTTGAATCTGATGGGTCCTCACGGATAACCTCACTTTTTAAAGTGCATGAGTTTGTAAGCTGGGATATAGAAGTTAACTTGATAGGGGCTTCCCTGGCGGCCCAGTGGGAAGAGTCCACCTGTCAGTGCAGGAGACACGGGCTCTATTCCTGGCGCAGGTGGATCCCACGTGCTGCGGGCAGCTGAGCCCACGCGCCCCAACCACCGAGCCTGTGCTCTGCGGCCCGGGAGCCACGCTGGGCCCACGCGCCGCGGCTATGCGCCTGCGCGCCCTGCGGCCTGGGCTACAGCAAGAGGAGCTCGTGGGCCCCAGCCGGAGGGCAGCCCCTGCCCTCCACAGCCAGAGAAGAGCCCCGCAGTGGTGAAGACCCAGCACAGCCAAACTATGAGTATCAAATAAAAACTAAGAAAAAGAAAACTAGCTTGATCAATAGCTAGCCCAGAATAAACACATCTGCCAACTCACTCCTTCCCACGCCTCATAATAGCCCATCCTTGCATGCGGCTCCTCTGCAGGGGCTTCTGCAGACACCTCTTATGTTGCCGTGCAGTCCCCAAGTCCTGTCTGACTCTAAACATATACTAATTATATCCTTTCAAGAACATCCTATCTTGATAGGATATTGCCTTCATTCACATTATAATGCATAAGAGGTTGAGTAATCTTGTCTATTTTTAAGTGAGTGTAAATTAACAAGGCACGCTTTGGACCCAAGGCAATCTCTGAACCCACACAGAGTGGCTCCCGAAATAATGGTCTTTATTGTGTTTAAATCAAACTGACTTTAACTCCATTCCTGGTTACTCATTGCCTGCAACGGTCTGAACTCAGTGTTTGATTTTTTAGAGAAGTAACTGAGAAGTAGCTGCATAGTGCATGTGATGAGATGCAGCAGGGGCTGAACAAGCAGCAGGCAGTTCTGAGGGAAGATAGAGCGTTATGTATGGAGCTGAAGGTCGGAGATGAGGCAGATATCAGCCCTGCCTTTCACTGCCTGGGAGTAACTCTAACCTAACTCACCTGAAGCTCGTATTTCCATCTGCAAAATTAGGACCATTATGACCCTACTTTAGAGTATTGTTGTGAAAATTAAATAAAGTAATACATTTAAAAATAAAATTCCGGATGGTTAGCATAGTCTAAGAGTAATAGCTATTATACTGTTATGAGGATGGGATGCTTATCGCTATGCTGGTTTGCAAAAACTGGGAGGTGACCTGGAGGGCTTCAGGAGTGTGCAAGTGTTAGCCTTACAGCCTTCCCCCTCAATTTGCCTTTTTTCACACACAAGTGCCACTGAGATCGTTCTGTTTTCTCCAGTGTTTCTCGGGCTATCCTTACCTTGCCTATATGATTGACTGTTTCAGTAATCACATGTGACCCATTCTTTTGCTTAATTTCTTCCTCGAAATACATACCTTATTTGAAACAGTCCCTTTTAAAAAACTCATTCTTTCTCTTATTACTGTCGTCTCAAAGCAGAACCACAGAGATCGAGCTTGGAAAGTCCCTTATTTGCAGGCTGTCTTCATTCTCTAGAGCTGCTGTTACTGACTCCAAGCTTACTCCGCTCACCACACGACAGGCCAATGAATCTGAGAGACAAGGTGTTGAGGAAAGGAATATGACTTTATTCAGAAAGCAGGCTGACTGAGAAGATGGCAAACAAATGTCTCGAATAATCATCTCACTGGGGCTTGGATGTCGACTTCTTTCATAGATCAGACATGCGGGAGAGGTGAGGAAGCAAAATAAGAAGGCCGTTAATCTTGTAAAGACCTCCTAGAATGGCAAGTCTCGGGCAGGGGATGTGTTAATTTCTTCCTTCTAGCCATCCACAGGTGGACGGGGTTCTCAACAAGGGCACTTCAGTTTGAGTCTGGCAGAGGGGCAGGGTTCTCTGAGGCAGGCCTTTATGTGTGATTATAGTAACAAAAGCAACGAAAGCAAGTCAAAGGAACAGTTTCAGCAGGGAGTCAGAACTGGTTCTTCCCCCCAACACTATATTGGCGGCAAGCACCATGCTGTAAAATATTTCATTAGAATCTCTTCTGGTGTAGGAACAGCATTTTAAATGCTTTTCTTCAAATTGGAAGCCTTTGAAAGGGCATCTATCTCTATGCTAACTGCTAACAAAGATATGACCTAGATTAAATCCCTTATGATTATATGTGGAAGTGACAAATAGATTCAAGGGATTAGATCTGATAGACAGAGTGCCTGAAGAACTATGGACACAGATTTGTGACATTCTACAGGAGGCAGTGATCAAGACCATCCCCATGGAAAAGAAATGCAAAAAAGCATAATGGCTGTCTGAGAAGGCCTTACTAATAGCTGAGAAAAGAAGAGAAGCAAAAGGCAAAAAAGAAAAGGAAAGATATACCCATTTGAATGCAGAGGTCCAAAGAATAGCAAGGAGAGATAAGAAAGCATTCCTCAGTGATCAGTGCAAAGATACAATAGAATGGGACAGGCTAGAGATCTCTTCAAGAAAATTAGAGATACCAAAGGAACATTTCATGCAAAGATGGGCTCAATAAAGTACAGAAGTGGTATGGACCTAACAGAAGCAGAAAATAATAAGAAGTGATAAGAATATACAGAAGAACTATATAAAAAAGATTTCCATGACCCAGATAATCACGATGGTGTGATCACTCACCTAGAGCCAGACATCCCGGAACGTGAAGTCAAGTGGGCCTTAGGAAGCATCACTACGAACAAAGCTAGTAGAGGTGATGGAATTCTGGTTGAGCCACTTCAAATCCTAAAAGATGATGCTGTGAAAGTGCTTCACTCAATATGCCAGCAAATCTGTAAAACTCAGCAGTGCCCACAGGACTGAAAAAGATCGGTTTTCATTTCAACCCCAAAGAAAGGGAATGCCAAAGAATGCTCAAACTACCACGAAATTGCACTCATCTCACATGCTAGCAAAGTAATGCTCAAAATTCTCCAAACCAGGCTTCAACAATACATGAACCGTGAATTTCCAGATGTTCAAGCTGGATTTAGAAAAGGCAGAGGAACCAGAGATCAAATTGCCAACATTTGTTGGATCATCAAAAAAGCAAGAGAGTTCCAGAAAACACCTACTTCTGCTTTATTGACTATGCCAAAGCCTTTGACTGTGTGGATCACAACAAACTGGAAAATTCGGAAAGAGATGGAAATACCAGACCATCTTATCTAACTCCTGAGAAATCTGTACGCAGGTCAAGAAGCAACAGTTAGAACTGGACATGGAACAACAGACTATTTTCAAATAGGGAAAGGAGTACGTCAAGGCTGTATATTGTCACCCTGCTTATTTAACTTATATGCGGAGTACATCATGAGAAACGCTGGACTGGATGAAGCACAAGCTGGAATCAAGATTGCTGGGAGAAATATGAATAGCATCAGGTATTCAGATGACACCACCCTTACGGAAGAAAGCGAAGAACTAAAGAACCGCTTGATGCAAATGGAAGAGGAGAGTGAAATAGTTGGCTTAAAACTCAACATTCTACAAGCAATAAATGCTGGAGAGGGTGTGGAGAAAAGGGAACCCTCTTACACTGTTGGTGGGAATGCAAACTAGTACAGCCACTATGGAGAACAATGTGGAGATTCCTTAAAAAACTGGAAATAGAACTGCCTTATGATCCAACAATCCCACTGCTGGGCATACACACTGAGGAAACCAGAATTGAAAGAGACACATGTATCCCAATGTTCATTGCAACACTGTTTATAATAGCCAGGACATGGAAGCAACCTAGATGTTCAACAGCAGATGAATGGATAAGAAATGGTACATATACACAATGGAGTATTACTCAGCCATTACAAAGAATACATTTGAATCAGTTCTAATGAGATGGATGAAACTGGAGCCGATTATACAGAGTGAAGTAAGCCAGAAAGGAAAACACCAGTACAGTATAGTAGTTCAGTAGTTCAGTCACTCAGTCGTGTCCGACTCTTTGCGACCCCATGAACTGCAGCACGCTAGGCCTCCCTGTTCATCACCATCTCCCGGAGTTCACTCAGACTCACGTCCATCGAGTCCGTGATGCCATCCAGCCATCTCATCCTCGGTCGTCCCCTTCTCCTCTTGCCCCCAGTCCCTCCCAGCATCAGAGTCTTTTCCAATGAGTCAGCTCTTCGCATGAGGTGGCCAAAGTACTGGAGTACTTTGCTTTAGCCTCATTCCCTCCAAAGAACACCCAGGACTGATCTCCTTCAGAATGGACTGGTTGGATCTCCTTGCAGTCCAAGGGACTCTCAAGAGTCTTCTCCAACACCACAGTTCAAAGGCATCAATTCTTCGGCGCTCAGCCTTCTTCACAGTCC
>SJYT01040105.1:25012-39955 GCA_006410635.1 Cephalophus harveyi
TCTATCAGATCTAGGCCCTTAAATCTATTCCTCACTTCCACTGTATAATCATAAGGGATTTGATTTAGGTCATACCTGAATGGTCTAGTGGTTTTCCCTACTTTCTTCAATTTGAGTCTGAATTTGGCAATAAGGAGTTCATGATCTGAGCCACAGTCAGCTCCCGGCCTTGTTTTTGTTGACTGTATAGAGCTTCTCCATCTTTGGCTGCATAGAATATAATCAATCTGATTTTGGTGTTGACCATCTGGTGATGTCCATGTATAGAGCCTTCTCTTGTGTTGTTGGAAGAGGGTGTTTGCTATGACCAGTGCATTTTCTTGGCAAAACTCTATTAGTCTTTGCCCTGCTTCATTCCGCATTCCAAGGCCAAATTTGCCTGTTACTCCAGGTACAGTATACTACACATATATATGGAATTTAGAAAGATGGTAACGATAACCCTGCATGCGAGATAGCAAAAGAGACACAGATGTCTAGAACAGTCTTTTAGACTCTGTGGGAGAGGGAGAGGGTGGGATAATTTGGGAGAATGGCATTGAAACGTGTATACTATCATATAAGAAATGAATCGCCAGTCTAGGTTCAATGCAGGATACAGGATGCTTGGGGCTGGTGCACTGGGATGACCCAGAGAGATGGTATGGGGAGGGAGGTGGGAGGGGGGTTCAGGATTGGGAACACGTATACACCTGCGGTGGATTCATGTTGATGTAGGGCAAAACCAATACAGTATTGTAAAGAAAAATAAAGCAAAAAAAGAAAAAAACTAAGCATAAAAAAAAAAAAGAAAGCTAAGATGATGGCATTTGGTCCCATCACTTCATGGCAAATAGATGGGGAAACAGTGGAGACAGGGGCTTACTTCATTTTGGGGGGCTCCAAAATCACTGCAGATGGTGATTGCAGCCATGAAATTAAAAGATATTTGCTCCTTGGAAGTAAACCTATGGCCAACCTAGATAACATATTTAAAAGCTGAGACATTACTTTGCCAACAAGGTCTGTCTAGTCAAACTATTGGTTTTTCCAATAGTCATGTGAGAGTTGGATGTGAGAGGTGCACTATAAAGAAAGCTGAGGGCCGAAGAATTGATGCTTTTGAACTGTGGTGTTGGAGAAGACACTTGAGAGTCCTTGGACTGCAAGGAGATCCAACCAGTCCATCCTAAAGGAGATCAATCCTGAATATTCATTGGAAGGACTGATGCTGAAGCTGAAACTCCAATACTTTGGCCACCTGATGCAAAGAACTGACTCATTTGAAAAGACGCTGATGCTGGGAAAGATTGAAGGTGGGAGGAGAAGGGGATGACAGAGGGTGAGATGGTTGGATGGCATCACCGACTCAATGGACACGAGTCTGAGTAAGCTCCGGGAGTTTGTGATGGACAAGGAAGTGTGGCGTGCTGCAGTCCATGGGGTCGCAAAGAGTTGGACACGACTGAGCAACTGAACTGAATTGAACATTTTCCTCCTAAAACTTTTGCAACTTCATTTTACAAGCCTGTACCTTGAAGATATTATGTTTACCAGCCCAAACACACACGACCACTTTTAGCATATATACTATGTTCTGTTACCAACCAGTTCCTTATAGATAAATGAGTGGTGTGTGTGTGTGTGTGTGTGTGTAAGGTAAGTAGCATTATGATTTCTGCTTTGCCATTAGGAAATTAAAGACTTAAGAAGTTATGAGTTGCTCTAAAATTGCACAGCTAGTATGAGAGTCGAGATTCAAGAGTTAAATCCACTTTTGGTCAAATCAAACATCTATGCTTTTAGCCATTCACTGCTAACATGTGTACACATTTTAGTAAAATAAGCATGAAATTATGAAGAAAATATTAGGCGCTTTTATATTGCTGTTGTTGTTCACTTGCTAAGATGTGTTCAACTTTTTATTCCCTCCAGGCTCCTCTGTCCATGGAATTTCTCAGGCAAGAACACTGAAGTGGGCTGCCATTTCCTTCTCCAGTGATCATCCTGACCCAGAGATTAAACCCACATCTCCTGCATTGGCAGACAACTTCTTTTTTAAAAAAAATTAATTTATTTTTTATTGAAGGATAATTACTTTACAGAATTTTGTTGTTTTTGGTCAAACCTTAACATGAATCAGCCATAGATATACATGTATCCCCTCCCTTTTGAACCTCCCTCCCATCTCGCTCCCCACCCCAACCCTCTAGGTTGACACCGAGCCCCTGATAGAGTTTCCTGAACATACAGCAAATTCCCGATGGCTATCTATTTTACATATGGTAATGTAACTTTCCATGTTACTCTCCCATACGTCTCACTCTCTCCTCCCCTCTCCCCATGCTCATAAGTCTATTCTCTATGTCTCTTTCTCCCGTTGTCCATTGCAGCACTATTTACAATAGCTAGATCATGAAAGCAACCTGGATGCTCTTTGACAGATGAATGGATAAAGAAGTTGTGGATATGTACACAATGGAATATTACTCAGCCATAAAAGGAACACATCTGAGTCAGCTCTAATGAGGTGGACCTATTATACAGAGTGAAGTGAGTCAGAAAGAGAGAGATAAATAACACATTCTAACACATGTATAAGCAATCTAGAAAAATGGTACTGAGGAATTCATTTGACAGGCAGCTTCTTTACAGTGAGCCACCAGGGAGGCCCAGGTACTGAGACAGTTGTGTGTAAGGTAAGTAGCATTATGATTTCTGCTTTGCCATTAGGAAATTAAAGACTTAAGAAGTTATGAGTTGCTCTAAAATTGCACAGCTAGTATGAGAGTCGAGATTCAAGAGTTAAATCCACTTTTGGTCAAATCAAACATCTATGCTTTTAGCCATTCACTGCTAACATGTGTACACATTCTAGTAAAATAAGCATGAAATTATGAAGAAAATATTAGGCGCTTTTATATTGCTGTTGTTGTTCACTTGCTAAGATGTGTTCAACTTTTTATTCCCTCCAGGCTCCTCTGTCCATGGAATTTCTCAGGCAAGAACACTGAAGTGGGCTGCCATTTCCTTCTCCAGTGATCATCCTGACCCAGAGATTAAACCCACATCTCCTGCATTGGCAGACAACTTCTTTTTTAAAAAAAATTAATTTATTTTTTATTGAAGGATAATTACTTTACAGAATTTTGTTGTTTTTGGTCAAACCTTAACATGAATCAGCCATAGATATACATGTATCCCCTCCCTTTTGAACCTCCCTCCCATCTCGCTCCCCACCCCAACCCTCTAGGTTGACACCGAGCCCCTGATAGAGTTTCCTGAACATACAGCAAATTCCCGATGGCTATCTATTTTACATATGGTAATGTAACTTTCCATGTTACTCTCCCATACGTCTCACTCTCTCCTCCCCTCTCCCCATGCTCATAAGTCTATTCTCTATGTCTCTTTCTCCCGTTGTCCATTGCAGCACTATTTACAATAGCTAGATCATGAAAGCAACCTGGATGCTCTTTGACAGATGAATGGATAAAGAAGTTGTGGATATGTACACAATGGAATATTACTCAGCCATAAAAGGAACACATCTGAGTCAGCTCTAATGAGGTGGACCTATTATACAGAGTGAAGTGAGTCAGAAAGAGAGAGATAAATAACACATTCTAACACATGTATAAGCAATCTAGAAAAATGGTACTGAGGAATTCATTTGACAGGCAGCTTCTTTACAGTGAGCCACCAGGGAGGCCCAGGTACTGAGACAGTTTAAGTGTAACCAGGAAGGGTTAATTTTGATTTTACACTGGGCCTGCTTCTGCGACTTTAAGCCTTATTTTGCTGCTTTCGTTATTGTAGACATGCCCAATGGCCTGCCTCAGAGAGAGAACCTGATCCTGGCCGCTGGGAAGGATGCCCTGCTCCTGTGTCCCCAGGGGCAGTGCCAGTGCCCCTCACATGCGGCTAACTGTCTTGGCCCCAAAATTCACTTTGGGAGGCCAGAATCACAGGTAGATGTGGCATCCTTGTTAGCCGATATGACAGGAGGTATTCCATTGCACACCAGCCATGAAATGACTTAAGGAAGGGAAGTGAACACGTCCCCCTGCCTGAGGCTTGCCAGTCTAGGAGATATTTGCGGGAATTAAATGGTCTTTTTACTTTGTTTCCTCACCTTCCCTTTGCCCCCCAAATCTCGATCCATAAAAGAACGTGGCCACGAAACCCCCGACAAGATGATTATTTTGAGACACTAGCTTGCGGTCTTCTCCACCAGCCAGCTTCCAAATAAAGTCCCTTCCTAGTCCCAACACCTCATCTCAGATTCATTGACTTTTCTTGCAGCAAGCCAAGCAAGCTTGGACTCAGTAACATAAGGATTTTTTTACCTCTGCTTTTTTTGTTCATTTGTTAGTATTGATTTGTTTCTTACCTCTATTGAGCAGCCAATATTTGATGAACAAGATGAAATTACCACTCAGTCAGAGAATCTATCTAGGGTATTTTTCTGTTCATATCTTTTGGAAAGCAGGATGGGGTTTCCTGGGTATCAGTAAACTCTACTGATGGAAGTTTGACGTTTGCATCCCAGTCTCACCTCGATATCAGCTGTAGAATGATGTGGAAATACTGGCAGAGGAGACCTCCTTCCAGTCATGGGCTCATGATTCCAAAGTCTCTAAGGCAGGAAAACGGAAGAAACAGTATTAACATGGCTTAATTCCTGAACTTCCTGCGCATTCTGTCTCCTTATCCCCTCCTCCTTCGAACAATAAACATCGTAAGATTAATTCTGTCACATAATTCACAGAATTGTTTCTGTAAATAACAAATTCCAATAAGAGATTATCCTTTAAGAGCCACTCAATTTCATTTTTATCTTGGGGTGTTTCCCTGACTATGGGTACAGGTACGTGTCAAGTTCTGGGATAAAGCTTCTGTGTACTGACACGTATGAATAGTCAGATGAGTAAATGATGGCTGTATGGGTTCAGCATGCAGAGCCGTCCCTCTAAAATCAGGTCACACTGATACTGGGCTTTCAAAGGCTAGTGCTGGGGGACATGAGGGTGTTATAGAGATGCAGAGTTCGCCAGGAATTTCCCTTGTGGGCACATCTACAGGTTCTCACCCTACTTTCCCAGGAGAGGTGCAATTAAACTGTCTGTGGGGCCGTGCTGATTATTCCCTTTGTACACACATGTTTTTGACTACTTCTTTTTTTCTTGTTATTTTGGTCAATTTATTATGAACATATAATTTATGTACAGTAACATCCAAAATTTCAGTGTAAAGTTCTAAGACTTTTGTTAAATTTACTTTCAAAGAACCACTATCACCTGAATACATTCCTATAAACTTCTTTGGATAAACACATTTTCCTACCCCCTGCCCCTGACAATCAGAGAATTTTGCCTTTGCAACAATGTCCTTCACTGTCATCCTGGAATATATACTGAGTTGGTAATCTTTCACTTAGTATTTGGAATTCACTCCTGTTATTACTTGTGTCATAATGGAATCTTTATTGCAGAATCACATTCTGCACAATGGACATTACAGGTTGTTTATCCTACTTTGTAGCTGAGGAACCATTTGTATTTGTTCAAGGGTCTAGTGATTAGAAATAAAACTGATATAAACATTTGCCTAAGATATTTGAACACAAGCATTCACATCATTTGGATAAATATCTAGATGGGTTGCTTGATCATAGGGTGAGTATGAAACATTGCCAAGATATTTTCTGAAGTGTTCTACCATTTCAATTTCTTACCAGCAATGCATTAAAATTATTTTACATTTTTACCATCATTTGGTATTTGTTTTTAAATTTAAATTCATTTCTTATGTCATTTTCAAAGGTTTGTGGTATCATTTGCCACACTCACTATGCCGTGTATCACATTCTCGTGGCTCCTGTTCTTTATCCCTGGAAGCTTGTGCCTCTCACTCCCTTCGCCTCTTTTGCACCCTTACTCCCACCCCATGGGCAGCCATCAGTTATTTCTCTATGAGTTTGTTTTCATTTTGTGCTGTTTGGTTTTTAGATTCTCATAATGGTCAGAATGACCATCATAAAAAATCTGGAGAAGATGTGGAGAAAAGGGGATCCCCCTACACCGTCAATGGGAATGTAAATTCGTACACTCCAGAGAACAGTATGGAGGTTCCTCAGAAAGCTAAAAATAGAACTAGCACATGATCCAGCAATCCCACTCCTGGGCACATTTCAGAGAAAATGATAGTTCAAAAAGATACATGCACGCCAGTGTTCATCACAAAGGTATTTACAGTAGCCAGGGCATGGACACAACCTAAATGTCCACTGACAGATGAATGGGTAAAGAAGATGCGGTGGGTATATACAGAGGAATATTTCTCCGTCATCAAAAAAGAATGAAATAATGTCATCTGCAGCAACATGGCTGGACCTAGAGATTGTCATACTAAGTGAAGTAAGTCAAACAGAGAAAGATATGTGTGGAATCTTATTCCACTCACATGTGGAATCTTAAAAAATGATTATACCAATGAACTTACTTACAAAACAGACTCACAAACTTTGAAAACAAACTTACAGTTATCAGAATGTAAGGGTGAAGTGGTGTAATAAATTAGGAGCTTGGGATTAACACACACACACTACTGTGTATGGGGCTTCCCAGGCGGTGCTAGAAGTAAGGAACCTGCCAGGCAATGCAGGAGACGTAAGAGACGCAGGTTCGATCCCTGGGTGGGGAAGATCCCCTGGAGGAGGTCATGGCAACCCACTCCAGTATTCTCACCTGGAGAATCACATGGACAGGGGAACCAGGCGGGCTTTAGTCCATGGGGTCACAAAGAGTCAGACACGACTGAAACAACTTAGTATGAATACACTAATATATGCAAAGCAGATAATCAACAAGGACCTACTGTGTAGCCCTGCAATTCTACTCAATATTCTGTAATAAATTATATAGGAAAACAATCTGAAAAATAATGTGTATATACTGAATCGCTTTTCTGTAAACCAAAAACTAACACAATATTGTAAATCAACTATGTGTGTGTTCAGTCGCTCAGTCGTATTCAGCTCTTTGCACATCCATGGACTGTGGCCTGCCAGGCTTCTCTGTCCATGGAATTTTCCAGGCAAGAATACTGGAGTGGGTTGTCATTTCCTCCTTCAGGGGATCTTCCTTGGATTGAACCCATGTCTCCTGAACCTCCTGCAGTGGCAGGCAGATTCTTTATCACTAGATTCACATTCCAATATAAAATAATTAAAATTTAAAAAGAGTAGTTTTAGGAAAATGGAAATACTCTTCATGGTATTATGATGATGCATTCAGTTCATTATACATTTGTCCAAACCAGCAGCATGTGGAATACCATTAGGGTGAGCTCTGGATTTGGGTTGATTATTTTATCTTATTGAAAATTGTAGTGTGAATGTGCTGTGATTCAGTCAAGAAGAAATATTAATTCAAGATATTTATGTATCTCTTAATAAAATGTGCCAAAAGAGTACAGAATTTCATTTAAAATAATTATCTTTCTCCTATTCAGAATCACAGAACAGTTATTCAATAAAAGAAATGACTACAAATAGACATAATTTTATATTTAATGTCAACTGCTAAAATTATTTTTATTGAAAACTAGTCACAGTCCACTTTTTCATTTAAAAGAAGTTTTACTGGAGTATGGTTGATTTACAATATTTTGTTAGTTTCTATTATACAGAAAAGTGAATCAGTTATGCATATATATATGCCAGCTTTTTGCAGATTCTTTTCCCATATAGGCCATTACAGAATATTAAGTAGAGTTCCTTGTGCTATACAATAGGTTCTTATTAGCTATCTATTTTACATATAATAGTGTGTACATGTCAGTTCCAATTGACCAGTTTATCCCTTCCTTCCCCATTCCCTCCTAGTAACCATGAGTTTGCTCTTAAAGTCTGTGAATCTGTTTCTTTTATGTAAATAAGTCCATTTACCATTTTTTTTCCGATTCCACATACAAGTGATATCATATATCTGTCTTTCTTTGTCTGACTTACTTCACTCAGTATGACAATCTCCAGCTCCATCCGTGTTGCTGCAAGCAGCCTTATTTTGTTCTTTCTTATGCCAGCCACATTTCATTTACCTTTGACAAATTTCTCTTTCCAGCTGTACGTGCCCACATGAGACACATGCCTGCACCTTTGTTTATGGGCTTGACTCTACTCCTGTTTTAGCGTTTATGATTGCATTGACAGGTAGTCAGCCGAATGTAAGTGAAACAGGTGAACAAATCAAATAGCGTCAATAGGTTTTGACAAGCGGGTCTTAACATTTCTAAAGCTTCCCATTAGCCAGTCTCATTCAGGTTTCACATTTTAAAATATGTTTTATTTTTTACTGGATGACAGATTTTTAAAGAGATAAAGATGTCACCTCAAAAATGTAAAATTTTTCAAATCCACAGACTTGAAAAGCAACAAGTTACGTGGCGAAAGTCTGAGAGGAGTTAGATAAGATTACTGTGCATACTACAGTGTTAAAAGTCCCAACCCTATAGACATATCCGTCTTCTCAACTACCTTCTTGAATGCACTCTTGACCTCCTTGTTCCTCAGGCTGTAGACCAGTGGGTTCAGCATGGGGACGCCTGTGGCATAGAACACGGACGCCACTTTGTCTGTGTCCATGGAGTGGCTGGAGCTGGGCTGTAAGTACATGAAGATGCCGGTCCCATGGAAGATGGAGACTGCGGTGAAGTGGGAAGCGCAGGTTGAGAAGGCCTTCTGGTGACCCCGAGCTGAGTGCATCTTCAAGATGTTTACGAATATGAACAGGTAGGAAATCAGTATAACCAGAGGAGCAAAAGAGACATTAAAGCTCGACATGAAAACAAGAACCACCTCGCTAATGTGTTTCTCAGAGCAAGAGAGAGCCAGGACAGCTGGAACATCACAGAAGAAATGATGGACCGTGATGGACTTACAGAAAGTAAGGCTGAATATGTCTCCAACATGGAAGCAGGCACTGAGAAACCCGCAGATGTAGGACCCTATGGCCAGATGTGCACACACGCTTGTCCTCATAGTTGTGGTCTGATGCAGAGGTCTGCACACGGCTGCATAGCGATCATAGGCCATTGAGGCCAAAAGATAACTTTCCACAGTGGCAAAGGCGACGAAGAAGAACAGCTGAGCAGCACACGCGTTGTAGGAGATGAACTTGTCTCCTGCAAGTAACCCAGCCGTGGCTTTTGGAGTGACGGCCGAGGAGTAGCCAAAATCCACCAGAGACAGGTTACTGAGGAAAAACATGGGCATGTGCAGACGAGAGTCCAGGAGAACCAGTGTGACCATTCCCAGGTTTCCAACCAGAGTGACGAGGTATACGAGCGGGAACATGACGCAGAGGAGGCTCTGCGGCGCGGGGGCCCTGGATAGTCCCAGGAGGATGAACCTGGCCACTTCCGTGCTGTTTTCCATTCGTGCTGTTTGGGAACCATGAGATATCCTGGAGCAATGAGAAATAAACGGAGAAGTGACCCCCAAAATAATAAATTGTAATGAAACGGAAGTGCCTAATTACCTTGTGCATTATGTCATTAATAATTTGTACTTCAAAATTATCTTGATTTAATGCTAAGAGCTTTACATTTAAGTTTGTGCATGTGGCCACTAGTGGTAAAGAACCCGCCTACCCATGCAAGAGACATAAGAGACGCGGGTTTGATCCCTAGGTTGGGAAGATCCCCTGGAGTAGGAAATGGCAACCCATTCCAGTGTTCTTGCCTGGAGAATCCCGTGGACAGAGAAGCCTGGCGGGCTACAGTCTGTAGGGTCGTGAAGAGTTGGACATGACTGAAGTGATTTAGCATGCACACATGTGTGTGTATGTGTTTGTGTGTGTATGCATATATGTGTGTACAGTGGATAGTGTTATTATGTTTATGTTACCACTACAAGAATTAGAGCTTTGAGAAGTTATGTGATATTCTACAAATACATTGTATGAAGAACTTTCAGGATTCAAGATTGAAATCCAGTTTCAATATAATGAAAAATATGTGTGCATTTATCCACTTCATTGTCAGTATATCTAAAGGTGCCTGTAATAATAAGGGTGAGGCTATGGAGAAAAGGTGGCACTGCAGTTTGGTCTTGCTAGTTCATTTGGTTCCCTGTGCAGTTGAAAAATGATCACTTTCACACATTTGCCTTTGCTTTAAACCTCCAATGGGAGACCAGCTGAAATTAATGCCTACACAATCAAAGTATCTTGTATCTTATTTTTTTAACTTCTTTTTATTCAGGGCTTCCCTGATAGCTCAGTTGGTAAAGAATCCACCTGCAATGCAGGAGACCCCTGTTCAATTCCTGGTTTGGGAAGATCCCCTGGAGAAGGGAAAGGCTACCCACTCCAGTATTCTGGCCTAGAGGATTCCATGGACTGCATAGTCCATGGGGTCACAAAAAGTCAGACACAACTTTCACTTATTCAGGAAGCAGCAAGACTCATAATTATCACCAGATCCCTTCCTAACCAATGCTTTGACGTTTACACTCCAGGTCCTACCGACCCAGGAATCGAACCCAGGTCTCCCGCATTGCAGGCAGATGCTTTACCTTCTGAGCCGCCAGGGAAGCCCCAACTACTATTATAAAAATATTCAAAGCTTCTGCTCCTGTGCTCCAAGAATTCATCGTATGCATAGCCTCTCCACACCTTTTACATGGATTGCACTTTTTACTAAAAATCCCTGGGTTAGGAAGATCCCCTGGAAAAGGAGATGGCGACCACTTCAGTATTCTCTCTTGAGAAATTCCTTGGACAGTGGAGCCTGGAAGGTTACAGTCCACGGGGTTGCAAAGAGTCACACATGACTGAGGGACTGAGCACACACATTGATATACATGGAGTATAATAGCTTACCTTGATCCCTGACAGGAAGAGACAATCAATTTTGAATAGTGAGTGTGAAGTGAGAAATTCAGCCATAAAATAGTTCATCAGTAATGAAAGAGGGTAGTGGTCAAAAGGTTCAGAATTCTCTAAAACAGAGAAATAGGGAGGAAGAAAACTAACAAAGACGGAGGAGCCTGGGTTCAAGTTTCAAATCCATATCAACTCTTATTGTGCCTTGGAAGGAGTCACTTAGCCTCTCCTTATTTGTAAGAAAAACGTAATAAAATAACTTCTCTAACATAATTTACAGATCTAGTCACTGTAAATAGCAAATCAGGGAAGGTTGGCATAATCTTTATATAGCAGTGGTTTTCTTGGTCGTGGTTGTAGGCTCACAGCAGTTTCTCAGGTAGGAGGGAGACCAGGTGCAATGACGGTGATTCACTCTCAGGTGAGTGTACGCTGACCTAGGAGCTCGGCATGCAGTCAGGCGCCTCTAAAACGATGCTGCTTGCAGTATTGTTGCACCAGAGGCTGGTGCAAGGGAACCAGGAGTGAATTATAGAGACGTGGAGCTCTCAGGGGATGCCCCCATGGGACCATCTGCAGCTCCTCACCCCACCTTCCCAGGGAAGAAGCAGTTGAACACCCTGTGTGGACCTTATTGCATATGAGTGTGCATGGATATTTTGGTATTACTTGTTCTTTCCTCTTGAGTTTTTCTAAATGCATAATTCACAAATATTAAAATCTACAGTTTTTGTATATAGTTTTTAAAATTTGGCCTAATGTATATGGTTACCGCAATCAAGATATAAAACCATTCTATCATGTAGACAAAACCTGTGGGTCTTTCTGATCCACTCCTACTCCTACCTGCAGCCCCTAGAAACCACACAAATGCCTTGTGTACAAACCTTGCCTTAGCAAGGATATCCTTAACTAGAATTCTAGCAAATTTGGTCTTTTGAGTCTTGTTTCTTTCACTTACTATAATGCAATTAACATCCATCAATGCTGTTAACTTGACTATCAGTGGAATTTTTTGAGTAGTATTCCATTTTCATCAGCTCCTCATTGTTGCGTGCATGCATGCTAAGTTGCTTCACTCGTGTCTGACTTTTTGCAACCCTACAGATTGTGGCTTGCCAGGCTCCTCTGTCCATGGAATTTTCCAGGCAAGAATACTGGAGTGGATTGCTATTTCCTATTCCAGGAGATGTTTCCAACCCAGGGGTCAGATTACGACCACTTCAGTATTCTCTCTTGAGAAATTCCTTGGACAGTGGAGCCTGGAAGGTTACAGTCCACGGGGTTGCAAAGAGTCACACATGACTGAGGGACTGAGCACACACATTCATATACATGGAGTATAATAGCTTACCTTGATCCCTGACAGGAAGAGACAATCAATTTTGAATAGTGAGTGTGAAGTGAGAAATTCAGCCATAAAATAGTTCATCAGTAATGAAAGAGGGTAGTGGTCAAAAGGTTCAGAATTCTCTAAAACAGAGAAATAGGGAGGAAGAAAACTAACAAAGACGGAGGAGCCTGGGTTCAAGTTTCAAATCCATATCAACTCTTATTGTGCCTTGGAAGGAGTCACTTAGCCTCTCCTTATTTGTAAGAAAAACGTAATAAAATAACTTCTCTAACATAATTTACAGATCTAGTCACTGTAAATAGCAAATCAGGGAAGGTTGGCATAATCTTTATATAGCAGTGGTTTTCTTGGCCGTGGTTGTAGGCTCACAGCAGTTTCTCAGGTAGGAGGGAGACCAGGTGCAATGACGGTGATTCACTCTCAGGTGAGTGTACGCTGACCTAGGAGCTCGGCATGCAGTCAGGCGCCTCTAAAACGATGCTGCTTGCAGTGTTGTTGCACCAGAGGCTGGTGCAAGGGAACCAGGAGTGAATTATAGAGACGTGGAGCTCTCAGGGGATGCCCCCATGGGACCATCTGCAGCTCCTCACCCCACCTTCCCAGGGAAGAAGCAGTTGAACACCCTGTGTGGACCTTATTGCATATGAGTGTGCATGGATATTTTGGTATTACTTGTTCTTTCCTCTTGAGTTTTTCTAAATGCATAATTCACAAATATTAAAATCTACAGTTTTTGTATATAGTTTTTAAAATTTGGCCTAATGTATATGGTTACCGCAATCAAGATATAAAACCATTCTATCATGTAGACAAAACCTGTGGGTCTTTCTGATCCACTCCTACTCCTACCTGCAGCCCCTAGAAACCACACAAATGCCTTGTGTACAAACCTTGCCTTAGCAAGGATATCCTTAACTAGAATTCTAGCAAATTTGGTCTTTTGAGTCTTGTTTCTTTCACTTACTATAATGCAATTAACATCCATCAATGCTGTTAACTTGACTATCAGTGGAATTTTTTGAGTAGTATTCCATTTTCATCAGCTCCTCATTGTTGCGTGCATGCATGCTAAGTTGCTTCACTCGTGTCTGACTTTTTGCAACCCTACAGATTGTGGCTTGCCAGGCTCCTCTGTCCATGGAATTTTCCAGGCAAGAATACTGGAGTGGATTGCTATTTCCTATTCCAGGAGATGTTTCCAACCCAGGGGTCAGATTCTTGCATTGGCAGTTGGGTTCTTTACCAGTAGTGCCAGAGACATTACGTTGGTTCTAGTGTTGAGGGATTACAAATAAAGAGAAATAAAAAATAGATTAAGACAAATAAAAATGAAAACACTACATATCAAATATTGAATAGTTAACAGAAACAGTGTTCATAGAGATCCTTACAGCTGTGAGTGCTTATTTCAGGAATGAGTAAAGATCTCAAGGGAAAAGAAGTGCTCACTAAGACCAAAATTTAAAGAAAGCAGGAAAGAGCACAGATTCGAGTAGAGATAAGTAAAATAGACAATAAAAATATGTAACCTGCAATAGAAGCCACATGAAACTGATAAACCCATGCCCAGGTTTCTCTATACCCTGTATTACTTATTTACTAAAATTAAAAAAATAGCTGTTGCATGTATTTGAGTGCAACGTGATGTTTCGATGCACATATACATAGTGACATGACTGTCGCTGCCAATGCAATCAGCATGAACATTTTTTCATATAGCTACTTGGTTTTCTATGTATGTATTTCACAGCATTATTCACAATAGCCAAGCTAAGGAAACAATCTAAGTGTCTCTGAAGGATACATGGATAAAGAACTTGTGGCATATAGACATGCAATGGAATAATATTTCGCCTTAAAAAAAGGAGATATTGCCTTTTGCAACAGCATAAATAAACCTGGAGGACATTATACTAAGTGAAATAAGTCGCAGCTGGAAAGGAAATTGCTGCCTGATCTCCCTTACGTGTGGACCCTAAGAAAGCGAAATACAAAGAAACAGGTAGCAGAATGGTGGCTCTTTCTGTTGCAATGTTAGTTTCTTCACTTTTTATGGTGAAATGAAAATATCTCCTGCCATGTCAATAAGCAAGAAATGTCACAGCCATCAGCGATTTCTGGCCTCCAAATATGAATGAGGGCTCCCCAAGCTGGGATCCCTCAGAGGCCTCCACCCTCCAGGGTGATTGCTTAGGAGCTGGGGAAGGCAAGAAGCAGCCTACTGCGCATCCGCTGTCCCTTAGGGTGAGCCAGGAAACAGGACTGGCCCCAGATAGCGGAGGTGCATATGAAAGGAAAGAATTCACAGAGCCCAGAGGCTTGCATCTTCCTGTACACATAATGCTGAATTCCTTAACTTGATACCTGCTCTTTGATGTTCAGACTGCCTGCTCCCTTTGTTGCAAACTTGTATATAGCCTGACTTCCTCTCCTGCCTCCTTGGAGCAGTTTTCTCAGAGCTACTGAATGCTGTCTCCCTGGCTTGGAGTCCTAAACATTCCCACCAAATAAAATAGCTCTTTACTTTCAGGTTGTGACTATATTATATTCTTTGAAATAAGTCACTAAGTTGAGCTTACTGAACAAAAAAGATCTTCACGACCCAGAGAATCATGATGATGTGATCACTATTCTAGAGCCAGACATCTTGGAATGTGAAATCAAGTGGGCCTTAGAAAGCATCACTACGAACAAAGCTAGTGGAGGTGATGGAATTCCAGT
>SJYT01040105.1:49748-80209 GCA_006410635.1 Cephalophus harveyi
CACACTTATGGCAAAAAGTGAAAAAGAACTAAGGAGCCTCTTGATGAAAGTGAAAGAAAAGAGTGAAAAATTTGGCTTAAAGCATCTGGTCCCATCACTCATGGCAAATAAATGCATAAATAATTGAAACAGTGAGAGATTTTTTGCGAGGGGAGGCCTCCAAGATCACTGCAGATGGTGACTGCAGCCATGAAATTAAAAGATGCTTGCTCCTTGGGAAAAAAGCTATCACCAACCTAGACAGCATATTAAAAAGCAGAAGCATTACTTTGCCAACAAAAGTCCATCTAGTCAAAGCTATGGCTTTTCCAATAGTCGCATATGGATGTGAGAGTTGGACTATAAAGAAAGCTGAGCACCAAAGAACTGATGCTTTTGAACTATGGTTTTGGAGAAGACTCTTGAGTGTCCCTTGGACTACAAGGAGATTCAGTGAGTCAATCGTGAAGAAAATCAGTCCTGAATATTCATTGCAAGGACTGATCCTGAAGCTGAAACTCCTATACTTTGGCCACCTGATATGAAAATCTCACTCATGAGAAAAGACCCTGATGCTGGGAAAGATTGAAGGCAGGAGGAGAAGGGGACGACAGAGGATGAGATGGTTGGATGGCATCACTGACTTGATGGACTTGAGTTTGAGTAAGCTCTGGGAGTTGGTGATGGAGAGGGAGGCTTTTTGTGCTGCAGTCCATGAGGTTGCAAAGAATCGGACAGGACTGAGTGACTGAAGTGAACTGAACTGAGCTGTTCCCTTCTCCAGGGGATCTTCCCAAACCCAGGGATCGAACACAGGTCTCCCATATGGCAGGAAGATGATAACATAGCAAATCCTGATAAATTGTAATGTTATCGTTACCATGAAATGATGATCTCTATCTTGGTTTAGGAAAGGTGGATGGTGATTTTCAGGGTCTCAAAATATGGGTGAGTTAGAAGTCTGGGAGACTTATTGCTCAATATGCCTTTCCTCACACATGAGTTCATTTAGTCTTTCTTGGGCTCTTCAGGATTTCTTACTCTATCCCAGACATTTTAGGGCTTCCCTGGTGGTGTGTTGGTAAAGAATCCACCTGTCAATGCATAAATTGCTGGTTCGATCCCTGGGTGGGGAAGATCCCTTGGAGTAAGCAGTGGCAACCCACTCCAGCATTCTTGGCTGGAAAATCCCATGGACAGAGGAATCCACGGGGTTGCAAAAGATTTCAACACGACTTAGTGACTTAACAATCACAGGGATTGTGATTCAGGGATGAAAATTCAGGGATGTTCAACCTATCTTGCTTAATTTTCCTTTTGATCCATATTTGAAATAGTTTTCTTCTCTCACACTCCTTTTTACTCACTTCACTCTCATTCATTAGCTGGGTCACAGAAATATAGGACTGATCAGTGACGGGCCAGCAGTTTAATTCTAGTCTGCACCTCTGTTCTGGAGCAAGTTCCATGTTTTTACTTTTTAATTTAGGTTTGGAGCATTGGAAGTATGTTCATTCTCTGGCAGCGCTTGTCTCTAAAATCTTTCTCTGTCCATGCTGCTATTTAAGTTTTCATTCCTAGTCTCTAAAGGATTTGTGCTTACCAATTTCTGACAAACATGGTAAAAATAACCTATAACAATTTATAGCATATGCTGGGTCCTAAAATCTCTAATAAGAGAAATATATATATAGATATGTCTCAATCTTTGCAGTAAATGTTAACTCTATTATGAATGGTTTAGAGATACTAAAAATGAGAATTTGAGAAGTTATTTCCTAAACTACCTATATAATACAACATAAATTTAATATTTAAATGAATACATGATTCATTTTACAACCTATGGTTCTGAATGACTGCTCCATCAACTTTTCTAGATGTCCTGAAAAGGGTGAGATTGTGAAGTAAAGAATAGTAAATGGCATAGAGATCTAAAAAAACCTCATGAGGACGCTTCTGGAATCTAAACAACTGTTAATTCAAACATTGTAAGCTTCCACCACAATGATATGAGAAGAGAGAAAACAATGAAATTCCCACCTACTCAGTCAGAGCATCACCTACTCTTTCTGTCCACCCTCTTTAGGAACATAACGTAGAGCTTCAGGGGCATAACTGAACTTCCAACTAGTGGAATTATTTTGTGATTTGACTCTATCCCAGTTTTTTCAGGAAAATGTTTATGACATTCCAATCTGAGCTCAAATAGCTCATAGTATCAGCTTCAGGACTGCTTTTTACATGTATTACGCTTCGTGCTCAAAATGTGTATGGAATATGGAAGCTTACCTGTCTTTTGAAAAAAGAGGCTGCAAATCCTGAATTTTCAGTCTGATCTGAAGCTCTTCCAGGGTAGAATTAAAAAATTCTGTTGAAGAAACTCTCTCTGTGATGCTAATCAAAAGGTGTCCTTATAATTGTCACTTACCTTAGACCAAACTTTTGTGAAATAGATATAATATGACTGACACATCAGCATAATTCAGAGACTTGTGGCCACGAAGAGCTAAGGAAAGAAGGTCTATAACATAGCTCAGTAAACTGTTGTCATTTTGACTACATTCCATATGTTTACCTTGGGGTTTTCCTTGTCAGTGGTTGCAGACTCACAGAAAGTCCTGTTTTGAGGAAGGCCCTGATGCATGCTAACAGCTATTCACATTCAGATGAGTAAATAAATGACCAGAGAGGTTCCGTATGTGGCCTGTTCCTTCTAAAATGATGTCAAGGAGAACTCTTTTGGGATTTTAGAAGCTAATGAATGGGAGCCAGGAGGGAGCGTTAGGGACCTGGAGCTCGTATCAGGACAAGCCCCCCTGAGATGGCCACAGGCGCTCATCCCGCTTACTCCAGAAAGAAGCAGTTAAACTGCCGCGAGGACGAGCTCGGCTTCCTGAGCACGCAGATACATTTACATTATTTTCCTGTCATTTCTTTCTTTTTTTTTCAGTTTTTAGTGTAATTTATTTGCAACTTCACATTTTAGTGTACAGTTCTGAGAGTCTGGACAAATGTGTGTGATCATGTAACCACCAACACAATCATAATAAAGACCAGGCTTGTCTGCCCTCAAATTTCCCTGCTCTTTCTCAGTGAAACTCTCCTGCCACTCCCAGACACTGGAACCTGAATTTGTCGCATGACTGTTCCTTTGTAAGAAATATCGTTCAAGTGAAATCATGCAGCATGTAGCTTTGGGGTCTGGCTCCTCTCATCTGGGATAACACAGAATACATTCATCCTTTTGCAGATCATAGACTGACACATCAGCATAATTCAGAGACTTGTGGCCACGAAGAGCTAAGGAAAGAAGGTCTATAACATAGCTCAGTAAATTGTTGTCATTTTGACTACATTCCACATGTTTACCTTGGGGGTTTCCTTGTCAGTGGTTGCAGACTCAGAGAAAGCCCTGTTTTGAGGAGGGCCCTGATGCTTGCTAACAGCTATTCACATTCAGATGAGTAAATAAATGACCAGAGAGGTTCCGTATGTGGCCTGCTCCTTCTAAAATGATGTCAAGGAGAACTCTTTTGGGATTTTAGAAGCTAATGAATGGGAGCCAGGAGGGAACATTAGGGACCTGGAGCTCGTATCAGGACAAGCCCCCCTGAGAGAGCCAAAGGCGCTCACCCCACTTACTTCAGAAAGAAGCAATTAAACTGCCGCGAGGACGAGCTTGGCTTCCTGAGCACGCAGATATATTTACACTATTTTCTTGTCATTTCTTTCTTTTTTTTTCAGTTTAAGTGTAATTTATTTGTAACTTCATATTTTAGTGTACAGTTCTGAGAGTTTGGACAAATGTGTCTGATCATGTAACCACCAACACAATCATAATAAAGCCCAGGCTTGTCTGCCCTCAAATTTCCCTGCTCTTTCTCAGTGAAACTCTCCTGCCACTCCCAGATACTGGAACCTGAATTTGTCCCATGACTGTTCCTTTGTAAGAAATATCGTTCAAGTGAGATCATGCAGCATGTAGCTTTGGGGTCTGGCTCCTCTCATCTGGGATAACACAGAATACATTCATCCTTTTGCAGATCATATCAGTAGATTGGTATTTTTTGTTTATCACATACTATTCTATTATACGGAATATAGCCAGGTGGTTTATTTTTAGTTTTATTGATTACAGTTAAATCTGCTATAAACATTTGCATATAGCTTTGTGTTTGAACACTGGTTTGCATTTCACTTGAGTAAATACCTTTAAGTGGAATCGTTGGCTGATGGGGTAAGTTTATGTCTCACTTTATAGGACTGCCAACTTTATAAACAAGTAACATATCACTTGCATCCCACCGATAAAGCATCTCAGTTCCTTCATGCCATTGCCAGTCCTTGGCACTGTCCACACCAGGGCTGAGTGTTCCTGACAGAATGAGGCGGCTGAGCGAAGGCGCCAAGGCTGTGAGGAAGCCGTGCTGCCTGCAGAGCCGAGAGCGGTCTGCCGGCTCCACGGCAGCACCGGGGAGGACCGCTGGAGAGGGCCAAGCACCGGTGCCGAAGGCTGTGACACTGTTCAGGAGAAGCAAGGGAAAAATTAAAGATTTTAATGATATCTAGAAAATGATACGTGCGCTTTAAGAATTTCTGACATTTTCCTGGGTATTGAGAAGGTTAAGGTCATGTTCAAGGTTATGGAAAGAACAGAGCAGATGCCAGTTACTTATTCCAGCTGACCTTGAGGACCTGCACAAAGAGAAAACAAAAGCCAAAGCAAGATTTGTCAACTGTCTCTCTAAATTTCGATGGTCCCCAATCCACACATTCAGACCCTCTCATCAAAATGTGCATAAGAAAAACTCTGACTGTTGGTTGGCCAATACTACAGTTGCAACCCCAGAGAGGACAGGCTTATGAATAAAAGTGGGATTTTAAAAGCCTGGGCAGAGACTTCAGCGGCTCTACACACAGGGAAACGGACCCTAGAATTAGTGCAGTCAGGTCACTAAACAAAAGCAAGTATCAAACAGTTACAAGCGAGTCAGAACTCAGTTTCTACACTATATTGTCTAAGGCGTCCATTTATTTAACACACACACACACACACAGATGTGAATCATGAAAATTTGGAGGAAAATATGAAAAAGTAGTCAACACAAGCTCTCTGAGGATGTCCATACACTCTCAAAGAACCGAGGGAAGCAACAGGTAAAGAATTGAAGGAAAACACCCGCGGCCCAGTGGGAAAGCACCCGCCTGCTACTGCAGGAGGCATAAGAGAGGCAGGCTCGATCCCCGAGACGGAAGATCCCCTGGAAGAGGCAGCGGCAGCCCACTCCAGTATTCCTGCCGGAGAACCCATGGACGGAGGAGCCAGTCAGGCTACAGTTCATGGGGTCGCAAAGAGTCGGACAGGAATGAAGCAACAGTTCACACAAACACACGCGGTTACAGGGACTCATCGAATAGAGACCGAGCGTCCCTGGTGGCTCAGCGGCAAAGAAGCTGCCTGCCAGTGAAGGGGGTGGAGGAGATGTGGATTCGATCCCTGGGTCAGGAAGATGCCCTGGAGAAGAAGATGGCAACCCCCTCCAGTATTCTTGCCTGGAAAGTCCCACGGACAGGGGAGCCCCGAGGGCCATAGTCCATGGGGGTCGCAAAGAGCTGGTCTTGACTTAGCAACTCAACAACATCTAATAGAGAATAGCAACAAAGATATTGAAGTTATAAAAAAGAAGCAATTAGGAATTCTGGAGTCATAATTTTAACTTTATTAAAGTTCAAAATGTTTCTATATTAAGAAAGATCATTTATAAAATAAGATTAAACCACAAATTTGGAGAGAATGTTTGCAAATCAAATATCTAATTAAAAAGATAATTTTGAGAATATCGAAATCTGACAACTCAATAATGAGAAGACAAATGTCTCAATTGAAGATGGGGAAAATTTGAAAATACATTTTATAGAAAAACATGTATTAGTGCCTAAAACCCACATGAAGAGATAAAAATGATCATAAATCATAAAAATTAAAATGACAATGAGATACCATATCAGATACACTGGGATGGCTATAACTGAATAAACAGATTATAACAGATTTTTTTTGGAGATGTGGTGAAAAGAAAATCTCCATGCATTACTAGTAATCTTTAAGTTTTGGATAAGTGGGTGCTGAAGAATTGGTCCAAACTCTTCTATTACTAATAGCTCAGTTGGTAAAGAATCCGCCTGCAATGCAGGAGACCCCAATTCAATTCCTGGGTCAGGAAGATCTGCTGGAGAAAGGATAGGCTACCCATGCCAGTATTTTGGGGCTTCCCTGGTGGCTCAGCTGGTAAAGAATCCACCTGCAATGTAGGAGACCTGGCTTGGATCCCTGGGTTGGGAAGATCCCCTGGAGAGTGGATAGGCTTCCCTGGCGGCTCAGAGGTTAAAGTGTCTGCCTCCAATGCAGGAGACCTGGATTTGATCCCTGGGTTGGGAAGATCCCCTGGAGAAGGAAATGGTAACCCACTCCAGTATTCTTGCCTGGAGAATCCCATGGACAGAGGAGCCTGGTAGGCTACAGTCCACGGGGTCGCAAAGAGTCGGACACGACTAAGCAACTTCACTTCTTCACTCACGCCAGTATTTTTGGTCTTCCCTGGTGACCTAGCTGGTAAAGAATCCACCTGCAGTGTGGGAGACCTGGCTTGGATCCCTGGGTCGGGAAGATCCCCTGGAGAAGGGAAAGGCTACCCACTCCAGTATTCTGGCCTGGAGAATTCCGTGGACTGTATAGTCCATGGCGTCACAGAGTTGGACATAACTGAGAGACGTTCACTTTCACTTTCTTTCACTTCTGTTAAAGGAAGAATAATTTCCCCTGAAGTACCTTTACATGAAGAGACAAGCACAGCTAGAGGAGGGAACCCTGTTTCAAGACACTCTCACTCACAAGTCAGCCATATGTTAATGGTAACAGGGTGAAACACTAGAGGGCTGGACCAGACAATTCTGAATTTTGAGGAGACAAACTCAGTAGAGTTCCAATCAAAATTCCTGGCAAAGTCAGTCAGAAAGAGAAAAGCAAATGTGGGGTCCTGGCACACATACAGGAAATCTAGAGAAATGGTACCGGTGAACGTGTTGCAGGGCAGGAATGGAGACGCAGACGTAGGGAGCAGACTGGCGGGCACAGCGGGGGAGGAGAGGGTGGGCAGGTTGGGAGAGTAGCATCAGAACATACACATTACCGTGAACAGAGCAGGCAGCCGGCGGGCACTGCCGTGCAGCGGCCTGCTGGAGAGGAGAGGGTGGGGGACTGGTGAAGCAGGTGAAAGGGACTGAAAGGCACCATCTCCAATTATAAAGTACGTCTTGAGGATGTAGTGTGCAGAGTAGATAATAAAGCTAGTAGTACAATAAAAACTTTAAATTGAGGGAGATGGTAACTAAACTTATTGTGTGATCATCTTTAACGCATATACTGCTACTACTAAGTCACGTCAGTCGTGTCCGACTCTGTGTGACCCCATAGACGGCAGCCCACCAGGCTCCCGTCCCTGGGATTCTCCAGGCAAGAATGCCGGAGTGCGTTGCCATTTTCTTCTCCAGGGGAGGAGCGATTCTTTGAGGGTGTTCAGACTTCACCTATAGCCTCTGCCCCAACAGCTCTGTGGGACTGGGGGACCCGCCTGGGGGGGCCCACCCTCCCCCCAACTCTGCACTGGCCCCAGCCGCCCAGCCCCACCTTTCTCAGCCTCTCCCCACTGGAAGCCACTCCCTTCCCTCTTCATGTATGTGTGTCAGTGACTCGGTCGTGTCCGACTCTCTGTGACCCCATGGACTGTACCCTCCAGGCTCACAGAGTTATACACCTGAAACTAATATAACATTGTGTGTCAACTAAACTCCCAACTTTTAGAAAGGCGGGAGTTCATCACTGGTAGACCTGCCTGATAGGAAATGCTAAAGGCAGTCCTTCAAGTTGAAATGAGAAGACATTAGACAGCAATTCAAAAGCATATGAAAATAGAAAACTCACTGATAAAGGTAAATATACAGACAAATACAGAATTTTGCAATATGGTAATTGAAGTATGTAAATCACTTTGAATTCTAGCATAGAATATAAAAGGTAAACAGATAAAATACCTGTAACTGTGATTTTATATTACCAGATACCAAATATGAAAAGACACAATGTGTAATATGAGTAAGGAAAAGAGAAAGAGCGGTATGTAGGAGCAGAGTTTCATAAGTGATGGAAGCTAAGTTGCCAGCCGTCAGAAAGAGACTGCTGTAGCTATGAGGTGTTTGGGGTAAGCCCCGTGGTGATCCCAAAGACAGTACCAGCAGAAGACGCCCAACAGACAGAAAGGAATCAGAGTCTATCACTACAAAAATCAGCGACGCACAAAGCAAGGCATCAAGGGAACGAAAGAGGGGGGAGACAGCTACAAGACAGCAAAAGACAGCAAAATGGAAATAACTGGTCCCTCCGTGCTGGTTAATTATATGCATCAACTTGAGTAGGTCAGGGAATGCCCCAATATGTTATTAAACAGTGTTTTTGGGTGTGACCGTGAGGGTGTTTGTAGCAGAGATCAGCATTTAAATCAGTGAAATGAGTGAGGCAGATGACCCTCTCCAATGTGAGTGATGACCATCCAATTCATTGTGGACCTGAATAAAACAAAATGGCAGCAGGTTGAATTCACTTTCTGCTTGACTGCTTGAGCTAAAGGCATTGATAATCTGCTCTTGGCATAAAAAAGCTCAGGGTTTTTGTTAAGGTGATAGAACTCTTCTGTATTGTAGTTGTGGCAGTGGTACCTGACCAGATAAAATTTAACTAAACTCTTAGAATAATACACTAAAAGCTATGGATGTTGATGGTTTGTAAATGACACTTTGAGTACAAAATGGAAAAAAAAAATGAAGAACAAGCAGCGAATATGAAAACACGTGTACATTCTCAGTATATCCAGCACAATCCCACAAGCTGTTTAATTCTGTCTTCCCTAGGAACATGGGATGAGAGCTACAGATGCTCTCACGGGGGAAAGCCCCAGAGCAGTCTCTGTTTCTGTGGCTCCCTTCTGACTCCCATGAGCCAGCCTCTGAAATCCCAACATAAATCCATGTGATGTCACTGACTGTGTGCTAAGCCCCCTTGGCCATCATTTACCAAACACAGGCATCCCTCTCTGACCTCGAACCTGAGGATTTGCTATAGTGGCCAGAGAAAACGTCTCAGAGTAAAATTATATTGATCGGCTTTAAAGTGATAACCTCTCAGCAAGGTGTTTTACGGAGCTTCCCTCATCTGCTAGTTACAGGCACAAGTCTGTACAAAATATACAAAAAGAGGTAATGTTATTAATTGTTTTTCAAACAAGGAGAAGAAAAGTGACTTCTCCAAGAGCGTAGTCAGAATTAGTGGTGAATTCGGGACTTTTATCCAGGTTTCTAACTCCATGTTGGGCTCCTTCCTCCATCTTTACTTGTCTTGGAGGTCTTAGAATCTTTGGACCAGTATCTGATAAAGAACATCTCTAACAGTGGTGGTTTAGTCACTAAGTCGTGTCCAACTCTTGCAACCCCATGGACTGTAGCCTGCCAGGTTCTTCTGTCCATGGGATTTTTCCAGGCAAGAATACTGGAGAGGCTTGCTATTTCCTTCTCCAGGGGATCTTCTGGACCCAGGAATCGAACCCAGGCCTCCTGCATCACAGGTGGATTCTTTACTGACGAGCTACAAGGGCTATGTGCTTTATTCCCATGACTAAATGTCTGATTTCATTATCACTCTTCGGGATTGACTGTCTCTTCTTTTCCAGCAGCAAGGTAAGCTTCTATGCTTCATATACATTTTTAGTGAGAAGTATAATTCATGTAAAATCTATGGGGCAGCTATATCTACTATGAATTATCTGAGCACAGAAAGAGATGGCTTCAACATTTTTTTTTTCTAAAACAGTGAGTTGAGGCTGAAGTTTGCATGTCAAAATTTCCATCAACGGGAGTTTAGAGATATGTATGGAATAAAGTCATGTTGTTCTCCTATAAAAGAATAGCCAAAAAAAGAATAAATGATCCCGTTACTAAGTCTTAATCTCACCTTAGTTACTATCCTATGCCCTCTCATTGGAGGCAGGAAAGAAAACCACAAGAGAGTGAAATAACCCTTCTTTAACCACAGAAGGGTTCTGATCAAGTTAGCGAGATCCTAACTCTATTGTAATCTCTCCCCCATAATCTCATCCTTGTGATTCCTCGCACATTTGCAAATGCGGCTAGTGAGGTGGCGGAAAGCACAGGCTTCTGATTTGGTCACGGCCGGGTTTGAATCTTGAATCCGGAATCTTTTTCATACTAGCTCTGTAATTGTGCGGCTTTACATAGCTGCTCAAGTCCTCAGTGTTCTTACTGGTAAAATGGGTATAATGACATGATCCACCTTACAGCATCACTGAGGATTAAAAGAAGAGATGGGCTTCCCTGGTGGCTCAGACGGTAAAGAATTTCCCTGGGTTGGGAAGATTCCCTGGAGAAGGGAAAGGCTACCCACTCCAGTACTGTTGCCTGGAGAATTCCATGGACAGAAGAGCTTGACAAGCTACAGTCCATGGGGTTGCAAACAGTTGGACACAACTGAGCAACTTTCACGCACTCACTCAGAGGAATGGGTGTGTGTATTCTTTATATATGTGTGTATATACATATAAACACATGAGTAAGTATATGTGTATACATATGCATAAACAGATGCATATGCTCTTAATGGAGGCTTTCCCACTGGCCAATGCAGGAGATGTAAGAGAAGTGGGTATGATCCCTGGGTGGGGAAGATCCCCTGGAGAAGGAAATGGCAACCCACTCCAGTACTCTCGCCTGAAAAATCCCAAGGACAGAGGAGCATGATGGGGAGTCCATGGGGTCAGAAAGAGCTGGACATGATTGAGTGCACACGCACACAAACACAGCACTTACTTGCTCTGTGTAATGAGCCTATGAGACGAGATGCAGGTGACGAGAGAAAGAACGAGCTTAAAGAAAGAGACTCAACTCATGCTAACATAAAGACTTTAAGGAAGAAAACGGACAAACGCATGGTTCATGTGGAGGGTCTGGAACAGCCGCTGAGAGACACTGGGGGACACGACAGTTTCGGTGGACAGAGTGTGAGATAAAGGAAGCTGAAGAGAGAGGCTGCTGGACTTCAACACTCACCCGCATCTGAATCCCCGATTTCACCTGCCTTTCTCAAACATTAGCCTATCATTCCATCCTGATAACAATGTCACAGCTAATGATTTTCAGGAGATGCTAGGCACTCAGCATTTGACTTATTTTTTTGATACATTATTTCATCTAATTCTCACAATACTACCTTGAGGTATTATTCTTCTGTACATGGAGAAAACCAGGATCAAGTAATTTGGTTACAACCAATGACTCTTGGGCAGCAAATGGTAAGACTTATAAGCATCGCTTCCCAGAGCCCAAGCTTCATACCCAGCGCTATGTCTTCCTCTCAGAACGGCCTCTGCTGGCAAGTGCTCCAGTTATTCCGCTAGACCCATTACACATGCATGTCTCAGCTACTTAACGGGGAAACCCGAACACTGAGTTTGGGCCAGTGGAGACAATGAGCAATTGTAAATTGAGTAAAACTCAATTTTATTTATTTATTTATTGTAGTTTATTTCTTTAAAAAAATTTTATTAAAGTACAGTTGATTTACACTGCTGTGTTTCATTTCTGTTGTACAGTAAAGTGACTCAGTTATACATATATATTCTTTTTCATGTTCTTTTCCACCATGGTTTACCACAAGCTACTGAATATAGTTCCCTGTGTTTTACAGTAGGCCCTTATTGTTTATCTGTCCTGTCTACCATAATTTGCATCTGTTAATCCCAAAGTCCCAGACCAGTGGGCCAAAGACCGACTCTTCCTGGCTATAAAACTTTACTTCGACAGCAATAATTTTGTGAATTTAAATATATTACTCAACCCTTATACTTCAAAAGTTAAAAGAGGGTAACATCTAGCCAGTCTTATAAGCTTATTGAGAAAAGCAAATTGACACACAGATGAAGTGTATAGGCAGCTCCAGGCACAACAGCAGCATAGAAATGTGAGCGCTTACGAGGCTCAGGGGCCTGAAATGACACATACATTCACTCTAGACACACCATCTTGATCAAGACTTTATATTTCCACGTTTCAGTTTACAAGTTTATAAAATTTAGACAGTAGGAGATGAACCATAAAGACCCTTCAGTTTCAACAATGCATAACTCTATGATTTATTAATATGCATCAAAACTTGCTGTCACAGCCGTATTTTACATGAGTAATATTGAAGCTGTAATTACTGCCATAATGCAATAATGCACATCTACCTAATGCACAGCTACCAACCATCTAGTTACCTACCTGTTTCAATTTCTCTCCATTCAATTTCTCTGTTCCTTTATTTCTCATTGCTCCAGGGCGTCTTGTGATTCCCAAACCACATCCATGGAGAATAATACAGAAGTGACTGAATTCATCCTCCTGGGACTGACCAGTGCCCCCAGACTGCAGGTGCCCTTGTTCATCGTGTTTACACTCATCTACCTCTCCAGCGTGGTTGGAAACCTGGGGATGATTGTTCTGACCCTCATGGACTCTCGTCTTCACATTCCCATGTACTTTTTCCTTAGCAACTTGTCTTTAGTGGACTTCTGCTATTCTACGGCTGTCACTCCCAAGGTTATGGCTGAGCTGCTTATGGGAGACCAGGTCATCTCCTACAACGCGTGTGCTGCTCAGATGTTCTTTTTCATAGCCCTGGCCACCGTGGAAAATTTCCTCTTGGCCTCAATGGCTTATGATCGCTATGCAGCCGTGTGCAAACCCCTACACTACACAGCCACTGTGACACCCAGTGTGTGTGCTGGCCTGGCCGCAGGCTCCTACATCTACAGCTTTCTGAATGCCTCTCTTCACGTCAGGGACACATTCAGCCTCTCTTTCTGTGGGTCCAATCTAGTCCATCACTTTTTCTGTGACGTTCCGGCAGTCATGGCTCTCTCTTGCTCTGATAGACATGTTAGTGAGCTAGTTCTTGTCTTTGTGGCCAGCTTCAATATCTTTTTTGCCCTTTTGGTTATCTTGATTTCCTACCTGTTCATATTTGTCACCATCCTGAAGATGCACTCGGCTGAGGGATATCAGAAGGCTTTATCCACCTGCACTTCTCACCTCACCACGGTCTGCATCTTCTATGGGACCGTCATCTTTATGTACTCCCAGCCCAGCTCCAGTCATTCCATGGACACAGACAAAATCGCATCTGTTTTCTATACCATGGTCATCCCCATGCTGAACCCCCTGGTCTATAGTTTAAGAAACAGAGAGGTTAAAAGTGCTTTCAAGAAGGCAGTTGAAAAAGCAAACTTGTCTCTAGGCTTCACCTTTTAAAGCTGTAATACTTCAAATAACCTAGTGTCATTCCTCTCCTGTCTTTAACCATGAAATTATCCACATTTTAGGGCCCACACTACTTCTAAATTACTGAGATAATATTGCCATTTCTCCTTCAAAAGCCTATCATCAAGAAAAAAGAAAATGTTATATCCAATTATGTGATATCTGAATGAGGACGTCCACAGGGGTCTTTGAGTATTTGGTGCCCTGCTTGTAATAAACTTTATTAATTATATTTGATTCATTTATATGCTCATATTTTCTCTACCATATAACAACACAAGCATATAAATAAAACACTGGACACATAAAACTATGAATATAAGCATATCTAAGAAACTCAGAAGATTTTAGTAAGTTTCTTTAGATAAAAAAATTTGGCTGGAATGGTCTCTTTTTTCCCCCAAAACTTGTGGGTTTTTTTCTCCTGGTTATGTTTTAGAAGCTGATTGACAATTAATAAATATTAGTGAAATTAAATTGTACTGTAGACGCTTCATGGTGTTTCTTGTCAGTGTCCTTCCACTTCTTGCAAGCAGCGTCCAGATTGCCTTTGGGAATCTCTTTTTGTTGCTGCTGCTGCTAAGTCACTTTAGTCGTGTCCAACTCTGTGTGACCCCATAGAGTTGGCATAAATAATACTATAATATTTGCTGTTATACAAGCAAAGTCCAAAATGGCAGTGGCTTAACCACAGAGATTGTTCTTGCTCATATATTGTTCAGTTAGTGGTTCTACGGAAACTCCGTAGAACAGTAATCCAAGTTCTTTCTGTTTTGTGGCTCACCTTGTCTTTGCTCCTATTCTGTAAATCTAAAACACGTTCTAAAAGCATTTATTATTTACAGTTACTAGCACATGAAAGCAACCGAGATGTCCACTGACAGATAAATGGATAAGGAAATTGTGGTACATATACACAATGGAATATTACTAAGCTATAAAATGGAACACATTTGAGTCAGTTCTAATGAGAGGGATGAACCTAGAGCCTAATATACAGAATGAAGAAAGTCAGAAAGACAGCTACTATATATTAACACATATATATGGAATCTAGAAAGATGGTACCGATGATCCTATGAGCAGGGCAGCAAAGGAGACACAGACGTAAAGAGCTGACTTTGGGACACAGTGGGGGAAGGAGAGGGTGGGACGATTTGAGAGGATAGCACTGAAACACACACAAGGTCATATGTAAAACAGATAGCCAGTGGGACTTTGCTGGTGATCTGCGACAACCTAGAGGGCCGGGAGGGGGAGGGGTGGGAGAGAAGTATGAGGGAGGGGGCATATGTACACCTATGGCCATTTCACGGTGCTGTCACAATATTATAATTACCCTACGATTAAAAATAAAATATTAAAAGTTTAAAAAGTAGCCTTTAAATGGCCCCAGCAGAAGACACGTCACTATCATCATAAACTTAGAGCCAGAAGAGAATATATTTGGATTACAACATCCGTCCACACCGGTGTCCATCTCAGTACATCCAAACACAGTCTTGCAAATACTGGGAGTATAGACACCTCTAAGTATGTAGACCCAGAAAAAGGAATATCAGTGCACGTTCCTATGGCATCTTTATTACAGAATTGAGCTCCCCAAGGATCAAAACAAAACACATAAATATTATTCTACTTGAATATTTAATATAGATTATGTTTACTATTAATAAGTACTATTCTGTTTACATTATCTATGGAAGCTTAGAATCGCTGGAATGAACTGCATTACCATAACCAACTCAGATATTAAGCATTAAAATAGTTTGATACGTTTTGTCTTTTCAGTTCAGTTCAGTTCAGTTGCTCAGTCGTCTCTGACTCTTTGCAACCCCATGGACTGCAGCTCACCAGGCCTCCCTGTCCGTCACCAATTCCCAGAGTTTACTCAAACTCATGTCCATTGAGTTGGTGATGCCATCCAACCATCTCATCCTCTGTTGTCCCCTTCTCCTCCCACCCTCAATCTTTCCCAGCATCACGGTCTTTTCAAATAAATCAGCTCTTTGTCTTTTATTACTTACTAGATAGAATGTATTTGATGCATTGTCTATGAGATATCATTTCTAAGGAATGATGACAAAGTTTCCAGATAATCATTGTGTCTGTCAGTGGGAATTAAAAACACTGAGTGACAATGTAGAAAATATTTCAGTCAAACAAAACACCAGTCATGCCTCTTGAAATGCTAATTTTACATAGAAGGGTTATTTTATGAATGAATTATAAATATCTTGATTCAAATATTTAATATATTCATCCTGATGGGTGAAGCCAAAATAAAAGCTTCATCTATCCACTCATTCTAACTGGTTCTAACTGTTGCTTCTTGACCTGCATACAGATTTCTCAGGAGACAGGAAAGGTGGTCTGGTATTTCCATCTCTTTTAGAATGTTCCACATTCTAAATGGACTCATTCCAAATTGGGAAAGGAGTGCGTCATTCATTTAAAAATATTTATTTACCTCTCCTATGATCCAGAAATTGATTTAGATACCAAGGACTAGGGGCTTCCCTGGTGACTCAGATGAGAAAGAATCTGCCTTCAATGCAAGAATGGCTATCAACTCCAGTATTCTTGCCTGGAAAATTCCATGGATGGAGGAGTCTGGAGGGCTACAAAGAGTTGGACATGACTGAACAACTAATGCTTTCACTCACTTACCGAGGAGTTATGAACAAAGCAGATGAAGGTATTTCTTATATGGAATTTATGTTTTAGTTTGAATATATACATAAGTACAAGATGGATTTAGAAAAGGCAGAGGAGCCAAAGATCAAATTGCCAACATTAGTTGTACCATAGAAAAAGCAAGAGAATTCCAGAGAAACACCTACTTCTACTTCATTGGCTACGCTAAAGCCTTTGACTGTGTTCAGTTCAGTTCAGTCGCTCAGTCGTGTCCGACTCTTTGTTGACCCCATGGACCGCAGCACACCAGGCCTCCCTGTCCACCACCAACTCCTGGAGTTTACCCAAACTCATGTCCATTTTGACTATGTGGATCACAACAAACTGTGGAACATTCTAAAAGAGAGGGAAATACCAGACCACCTTACCTGTCTCCTGAGAAATCTGTATGCAGGTCAAGAAGCAACAGTTAGAACCAGACATGGAGCAATGGACTCATTCCAAATTGGGAAAGGAGTATGTCAAGGCTGTATATTGTCACCCTGGTTATTTAACTTCTATGCAGAGTACATCATGAGAAACGCTGGGCTGGATGGAGCACAAGTTGGAATCAAGATTGTTCAGAGATAACAGATATGCAGATGACACCACCCTTACGGCAGAAAGCTAAGAGGAACTAAAGAGCCTCTTGAAGACAGTGAAAGAGGAGAGTGAAAGAGCTGGCTTAAAGCTCAGCATTCAAAGCACAAAGATCATGGCATCTGGTCCCATCACTCCATGGCAAATAGATGGGAAAAATGGAAACAGCATGTTATACAGTAGGGCCTTGCTGTTTATCCATTTCACATATGATAGTTTTCATCTGTTCATCCCAAACTCCTGATCCAGCTCTCCTTCGTCTCCCTTCCCCTTGGAAACCACCAGTCTGTTCTTTGTGTCTTGCAAGACAGTTTGTTTTGTAGATAAGTTCATTTGTATCGTATTTTAGATTCCACCTGTAAAGGATATCACAGGTGTTTGTCTTTCTGACTTACTTCATCTGGTATGATAATCTCCAGGTCCATCCCTGTTGTACAAATGCTATTCTTGTTTTTATAGCTGAGTAGTATTCCAGTGTTCTTGCCAATTTGTAGATAAGTTCATTTGTATCGTATTTTAGATTCCACCTGTAAAGGATATCACAGGTGTTTGTCTTTCTGACTTACTTCATCTGGTATGATAATCTCCAGGTCCATCCCTGTTGTACAAATGCTATTCTTGTTTTTATAGCTGAGTAGTATTCCAGTGTTCTTGCCAGGAGAATCGGAGGGACGGGGGAGCCTGGTGGGCTGCTGTCTCTGGGGTCGCACAGAGTCGGACACGACTGAAGCAACTTAGCAGCAGCAGCAGTATTCCATCGTATACATGTACCACATCCTCTTTATCCAGTCATCTGTCAGTGGACATCAAGGTTATTTCCACATCTTAGCTATTGCAAATAGTGCTGACATGAACATAAGGGTGCAGGTATGTTTTTGAATTATAGTTTTGTCCTGATATATTCTCAGGAGTGGCATTATTGGATCATATGGCACCCCAGTAGATCATTTAAAATTCTTTTCTTTTTCAAAAACTGCTGCTGCTGCTGCTAAGTCACTTCAGTCGTGTCCGACTCTGTGAGACCCCATAGACGGCCGCCCACCAGGCTCCCCCATCCCTGGGATTCTCCAGGCAAGAACACTGGAGTGGGTCGCCATTTCCTTCTCCAATGCATGAAAGTGAAAAGTGAAAGTGAGGTCGCTCAGTCGTGTCCGACTCTTAGCGACCCCATGGACTGCAGCCTGCCAGTCTCCTCCGTCCATGGGATTTTCCAGGCAAGAGTACTGGAGTGGGGTGCCATTGCCTTCTCCTTTTCAAAAACTAGCCATACGTGATTTATTTATTTAACAAATTTTCTGCTCCAGTTTGTATGTGCATACATGGGACAAAAGAATGCAGTTCTAACTCTAGGCTTGTGTATTTTCCTGTTTTTGCATGTACATTTGCATCAACATGATAATAATTAATAGGTTTCCACTAGGAATCTGACACCATATGATGGGGGCATATCTCCTCAGGAAGATAAGTGTAGTGTGGGCCTTAACATGTGAGTCACTGAGCAAAGGATACCTTAGAGATGACTCTAACTTTTCTGGATTCTACATTATTAAAGGGCTAATGCTAGAGACAATTTTGATTTCTCAACAGCCTTCTTCAATGCACTTTTCACCTCCCTGTTCCTCAGGGTATAGACCACAGGGTTTAGAATAGGGATGACCATAGCATAGAACACAGAGGCCATTTTATCTGTATCCATGGCACGACTGGGGGGGGGCTGTAAGTACAGGAAGATGACTGTTCCCTAAAAAATGGAGATAGCAGTGAGGTGAGAAGCGCAGGTGGACAAAGCCTTCTGATATCCCTCAGCTGAGTGCATCTTCAGAATGGTGATAAATATGAGCAGGTAGAAAATAAAGATAATCATGAGAGTAAAAACCACAAGGAAGGTATTAATATAAACAAGAGCCAACTCACTGATGTGCTTATCAGAGCAAGAAAGAATCACGACTGCTGTAACATCACAGAAGAAGTGATGGACCACATTGGACCTGCAGAAAGAGAGACTGAACGTGTCTCCAGTACTTACAGAAGCATTCAGAACACCACACCTGTAAGAGCCTATAACAAGACAAGCACACCTATTTGTTGTCATGGAGGTGGTGTAATGCAGGGCCTTGCACACTGCTGTGTAGCGGTCATAAGCCATTGAGGCTAAGAGATAATTTTCCACAGCAGCAAAGACTATAAAAAAGAACATCTGAGGAGCACATGCATTGTAAGAAATGACCTTATTTCCTATCAGGAATCCTGCTGTCACATTGGGCATGACTGCTGAGGAGTAACCAAAGTCCACCAGAGAGAGGTTACTTAGGAAAAAGTACAAAGGAGTGTGAAGGTGAGGGTCCAACAGAATCAACATGATCATGCCCAGATTTCCAACTAGAGTGATAAAGTAAATGAGGGTAAACATCGTCAAGAGTGGGACCTGTAGTCCTGGGGCATCAGTAAGTCCTAGGAGGATGAATTCAGCCACTTCTGTTTTGTTCTCCATTGGGGTCATTTAGGAATCACAGGATTCCCTGCAACAATGAGAAGTAAAGGAGCAGAGGAACGAAAAAGACAGGGAACAGTGGAACTGGGAGGCATAAATGCTCTGTGAACTATTCCAATTACAGCAATAATTTGTTCTCCAGCTCTAAAGCATACACATAAGAAAATTAGTAAAAAAACCTAATAGTTGAAATTGAAGGGTTTCATGGATCAGTCACCCCATTTACTAATTTTGTATATGAGAAACTGAGGTAAAGAAAGGGTTATGCCCACCTTGTCTAAGGTCATCATACTATTTATACTTTGGCTCCCAGGGGCAAAGAACTGACTCACTTGAAAAGACTCTGAAGCTGGGAAACACTGAAGATGGGAGGAGAAGGGAACGACAGAGGATGAGATGGTTGGAGGGCATCACTGACTCAGTGGACATGAGTTTGAGTAAACTCCGGGTGCTGGTCACGGACAGGGAGGCCTGGCGTGCTGCAGTCCACAGGGTGGCAAGGGTGAGACCTGACTGAGCGACTGAACTTAACTTAACTGAAGGTCATCATATATCTGGAATGACTCCATCTTCCACATCATATCTACTGAGAAGAGAAGCAGCTTACCCTTCCACAGTGTCACTTTCAGGAATACACACACACACACACACACACACACACACACACACACATATACGCATATATGTCACAGCTGATCCCACTATCTGTAGTAGTTAGGTTCTATGAAGTAACAGTGAGCAATGAATTCATGAATGCTTTTTTGCTCCCAACAAAAATACACAGATAGTTTCCTGTAAGACTTTGGTCACATTTTCATCAACCAACACAAAATATTTTTTATGTTTGTTTCTCTTTAAAGACATCTTATTTAATATATACTGTTGATTCATTAACATTGGTCTCACAGCCAACAGCACTATATGTCATATACTTATATTCTCCTTAAGGCTAATCCCAGTCTTCTCTTAGCACTACACTCAGGAAAATTTAATTTTTAAATTAAAAAAATCACACAACAGGAAGGATTAAAATGTGAAAAACTGACTCTACAAAGACTGCATGAAAACACTTATATAGTAACCATGGCATGGAAGCAACCTAGGTGTCCATCAAGAGATGAATGGTTAAAGAAATTAAAGTCCTAACCCCTGGACCACCAAAGAATTCCCTGGGAGATACTTTTATATTGCTACTTGCCTGTTTGAGGATTATTCAAAGTGACAAACAAAATCAAAATCACGATGAGGTACCACCTCACACTGGTCAGAGTGGCTATCATTAAAAAGTCTACAAATAACAAACACTAGAGAAGATGTGGAGAAAACGGAACCTTCTTACACTGTTGGTGGGAATGTACATTGGTACAGCCACTATGGAGAAAAGCATGGTGGTGTCTTAAAAAGCTAAAAATAGAGTTGCCATGTGATCCATAAATCCCACTCCTGGCATATATCAGGGCAAAAGTATAGTTCAGAAAGATACATGCACCCTATGTTCATGGGCTTCCCTGGCGGCTCAGATGGTGAAGAGTCCGTCTGCAGTGCAGGAGACCTGGGTTCAGTCCCTGGCTTGGGGAGATCCCCTGGAGAAGGAGAAGAGTACTGGCTATCCACTCCAGTGTTCTGGCCTGGAGAGGCCCGCGGACGGAGGCGCCTGGCAGTGCAGTCCATGGGGTCACAAACGGGGTCACAAAGGGGCTCACAAAGGGGGTCACAGAGCCATGACTGAGGGGCTTTCACTACGTTCACAGCAGTGCCATTGACAATAGCCCAAACACGGAGACAACCTACATACCCACTGACAGCTGAGCGGGTAAAGAAGATGTGAGACACACACACACACGAGAGAGAGAATAGCACTCAGCCACAAAAAGAATGAAATAATGCCATTTGCAACTAAAAGGATGGAACTAGAGACCATCATATGATGTGAAGTAAAACAGAGAAAGACATATCGTATGGCATCATCTACATGTGGAATCTAAAATATGACGGAAATGAATGTATCCATGAACCAGAGACACATGCACTGACACAGACTTGCAGTTGCCTAGGGGGACAGGAGGGGGGAGAGCTGGACTGGGAGCTCGGGATTAGCAGGTGCAAGCTATTAGATGCAGAATGAATAAACAGCATGGTCCTCCTGTATAGCACAGGGAACTATATTCAGCCCTGTAATAAACCACAGTGGAAAATAATATGAAAAAGAATGTATAATTGAATCACTCTGCTGTACACCAGAAACTAACACAACATTGTAAATCAACTATACTTCAATAAAAAAAAAAATGAAGTGGCAAACAAACAGAAATTGTAGTACATATATAAAATGGACTACTAAAGAGCCAGTTCATTGGAAAAGACCCTGAGGCTTGGAAAAATTGAAAGGAAAAGGAAAAGAGGGCAGCAAAGGATCAGATGATTGGATAGTACCACAGATTCAATGGACAACGGACTTGGGCAAACTCTGGGAAGTGGTGAGGGACGGGAGGCCTGGCATGTTGCGGTCCATGGGGTTGCAAAGAGTCAGACACAACTTAGTGACTGAAAAGCAACAGCACGTATACATGAAATTTAGAAAAATGGTGCAGATGAGCTGTACCGTTACTGGGCAGGAATACAGTCACAGACTCGGAGAACAGACTTGTGGACACGGGAGAAAGGAGAGGGTGGGATGAGCAGAGAGAGGAGCACTGAAGCAGAGACATTGCCGTGTGGAAGAGAGACAGCCAGGGGAAGATGCTGTATAACACAAGGCGTTCAATCCCGCCTAAAGGGGTGGGATGAGGTTGGCATTGGGAGGGACGGAGGCTCAAGAAGGAGGGGACATATGTATATATTTATGGCTGATAGACTTCCCTGGTGGCTCAGACGATAAAAGCATCTGCCTACAATGCAGCAGAACTGGGTTCGATCCCTGGGTCGGGAAGATCCCCTGGAGAAGGAAATGGCAACCCACTTCATTACTCTTGGCTGGAAAATCCCATGGATGGAGGAGCGTGGTAGGCTACAGTCCATGGGATCACAAAGAGTTGGACACAACTGAGCAACTACACCGTGACTGATTCGTGCCGTTGTATGGAAGAAACCAATGTAACATTGTAAAGCAATTACCCTTTAATTAAATATTTAAAAATAAAAAAACAATTACAATATGGAAATGGAACTAAGAAGGTAGAGGAATTGCCTTGTTCAATCTCTGCTGGAAATGTGAATGTTAAGAAACGCAGATTTTTCACCACTCTGAACATGTCCTTAAATGATCACAAAAGCTCTGCAAATATTTATTTTAGGATTAAAATAAATTTTAACTATAGGAAAATCTGTAAATAGGAAATCTGTGAATCTGAAGATTGACTGTATGCACATATATTCATTTCATCCTCTCCACAATGCTATGAGGTTCACAGACATTAGTCATTACCAGCACTGATTTTATGGGATAACTTAGGCTCCAAAAGATGGTTTAATTTGATTTACATGAATAGTAACTGGCAGAGTCAAGCTTTGTGCTTGGATAGACTAGTTCCTAGTTCTCATGATATTAACTAAAATTTGAATTGAAGTGAATTAATTCAACTTATGTCTTTCACTGAATCCACTGGACCACACTCAATATTAGCTATTAGGAATACTGAAAGAATATACTGATTGGATTTGGGACTTACAGTGGAGTAACAGAGACATATGCATATGCAGCAGAATGGCTGCAACAGCAAATATGTCCAACCAGCGACACCAGCGCAGGAGAAAGCTGATGTGCTGGGGGTGAGAACTCAAGGTCTGGGAAGAGGTGAAGAGCATTCTAAAAGTACCCTACCATTAACTATGGGGAGACACTGTCCCAACTTAAGTTTTCCGAGCCTCACATTTTTCATCATTAAAAACAAAGATGTACTGTGAATGGGGCCACAGTTAAAGTTAATAAAATAATGCATGAGAAGCAATAAGCATAAGCCTGATGGGTGTTAGATCTAATAATATATTAGGATGAAGGCATGGTTTCTATCTCGGTTTGAAAAAAGCAGGGTGCAATAGTCAAGGCTTCAGGTTGTGGATTATTTTTGAAGTGTGACAGCCTCTGTTCTTAGCTAGCCTTTCCTCGTGCAGGTGACACGGTGGTGAAGAAGCTACCTGCCAGTGCAGGAGGCTCAAGAGACATAGGTTCAATCCCTGGGTCGGGAAGATTCCCTGGAGTAGGAAATGGACTGTAACCCACCAGGCTCCTCTTTCCTGCCTGGAAAATTCCATGGACAGAGGAGCCTGGTGGGCTACAGTCCATGAAATCTCAAAAAGCTGGACATGACTGAGCTCTTGAGCACACACACACTATGTCCACTCAGATCTTCTGAGCCCTCGCGCAGGCCTCACTGTGTTTCCCTACCCGCCATTGGCTGTAGGGGCCATTTGCTCAGTTTATCCCTTGAGATCCACATTTTACCTTGGGGTGAACAGTCTTCTTCTGCTTCAACTTACTCCCGTGGCCGTCACCTATAATCTGCATCTCAAAAATCTAGGGTGGAAATTGCATTTGATTAGCTCTCAGATCTGCTTTTGAGGTGATCTTCACATTCTAAATTTTTTCATTTGGACTTGAAGCCTGTATCACAGCTTCCGTTTATTAGTAACCACTCTTCTTTACTATCTTCCCCTTCACAATTTTCATGCCCAGAGCATAAAGACAATTGCATTTGTTCACCCTAAACTAATATAAAGAACTTTTTAGCATGTACTTTGTTCTATAATCTCTAGTAAGATCTTTGTATATATGCAACTATGTATATATTTCATTTTATCCTCATGACTTAAGTTAGGTAGCATAATATCTACACAATGTTTGTGATATTTATTAAGGTAATTATGAGTTGACAGGAATAACTTATAAATTATATTTTTCTACAACTTTATCCTACAGTGTAATAAGGTATGGATTATTATTATCCACATTTTGGTTTTAAGGAAACTGAGGATTTGAGAGGCTAGGTTACTTCGCAAAATTCCACACCTAATAAAAAATAAATTCAAGAGTCACACCCAGGTGAGAGAGATTTTAAAGCTTATGCCCTTAGCCAGCACTCTTTTAGCTTTTCTGGGTGTGCTAGGGGCTTCCCAGGCAGCTCAGTGGTAAAGAATCTGCCTGCAATGCAAGACACCAATTCAGTCCCTGGGTTGGGAAAATCCCCTGGAGAAGGAAATGGCAATGCATTCCAATAATCTTGCCTGAGAAATCCCCAGGAACAGAGGAACCCTGTGGGGGTTCCGTGGACCCCTGTCCATGGGGTCACGAAAGAGCTGGACACGACTGAGCATCTAAACAACAACACGACGTGCTAGTAATGATATGAGTGACATCAAGGGGGAAAGCGGGCTGAAAACAAGGGCTTTATAATCATGGTGACCCTCTGCTGCTCTAAGTCAAGTCAAGTCAAGTCGCTCAGTCATGTCTGACTCTTTGCGACCCCGTGGACTGTAGTCCACCAAGCTCCTCTGTCCATGAGATTCTCCAGGCAAGAGTACTGGAATGGGTTGCCATTTCCTTCTCCAGGGGATCTTCCCGACCCAGGGATCAAACCCAGGTCTCCCACATTGCAGGCAGACGCTTTAACCTCTGAGCCACCAGGGAAGCTGCTGCTCTAAAGAAGTATCATTTCACCCCGTTCTATTTAACTTCAATAATGAGCCTAGAGCTAGCAAACAAAACGAAGCCACCAAATCAGAGCATAGTCTGTTTTATGGGTGCCGTGTGTCCGCTCTTATCCTCTTTAGGAACACTGCCTGCTTGGTGTTTCCTGGGTATCACAAACTCCCCACTGATGTAGATTTTGATATTTCATAACCAGTTCCTCCTCACAATTTGAGGAAAATATTGAAAATATCCAATTTCTGTGACAATATCTCATAGTAGACCCAGCCTCTTTATTGTTTTTGCATGGATTTCACTTCTCACTAAAATTATAATAGGAAGGGAAAGGCAACCAGCAGAAACTCAGCCAGGGTGGCATGTATAAGCCCTATAGGAAAAGCTCTCTCAGGTACTGGCAAAAAGATTTTAAGGTCTCTGAAGCATGAATAAGTGGAAGAAAAATCATTCACATGGAACTAGGAAACCTGGGTTCAAGCCCTATATGTTGAATGTATTATTTATGATACCTTGGAAGAGTCATTTACCTCTTTCAAGCTGTTTTCCTATTTATGAAATTAAATAATAAAATTACCTGTCCCACACATCTCACAGAAATCTGTCTGTGAGTAGCAAATGAAAAATGATGTGCAAAACAATTGGGCAAAGGGGTTATCATTTTAGCCTCAATATGTATAATTCTGATCTTAGAGTGTTTTCTTTGACTGTGGCTGCAGGTTCTAAGCAAGTCCTGTTTGGAGGAAAACTGACATGTATGCTAGAAACTATTAACATTCAGGTGAAAAAACACCAATACAGTATACTAACACATATATATGGAATTTAGAAAGATGGTAATGATAACCCTGTATGTGAGACAGCAAAAGAGACACAGATGTAAAGAACAGACTTTTGGACTCTGTGGGAGAGGGAGAGGGTGGGATGATTTGGGAGAATGGCATTAAAGCATGTATACTATCATGTAAGAAACGAATTGCTAGTCTAGGTTCGATGCAGGATACAGGATGCTTGGGGCTGGTGCACTGGGATGATCCAGAGAGCTGATATGGGGAGGGTGGTGGGAGGGGGGTTCAGGGTTGGGAACTCATGTACACCTGTGGTGGATTCATGTCAATGTATGGCAAAACCAATACAGTATTGTAAAGTAAAAAAAATAAATTTAAATTAAAAAAAAAAAGAAAAGAAACAAAAGGGCTGTGTGCACAGACTGGTCCTCTATGATGATGTTTAAAGTAGTAACTTTGGAGATTCCAAAGGCTACTGAAGGGGAACCTAGAGAAGTCACAGGGACACAGAACAGTCAGGGGAATAGGCCCCTTATGAGAACACCCACAGCTCTTCATCTCACTTGTTTAGCAGAAAAGCAATTACACGGTCTGTGGGGAGTGTGAGTGCCTGTTGAGTAAGTGCGCCGATTCATTTGCACTACTTGGCCTTAGAAAAATCTTTGTCTTATTGAGGATGCATGATTTACATAAAGTTACAGCCATGCTTTCTAGTGCATAGCCCAGACAGCTTGTGCAAGTGCGTGTGGCCATACAGCCACCACCCCATCATGATACAGAACAGTTCTTTCAACTCACCTGATTTCCCATGCTTCTTGATGCTTAACCCTCTTCTGCCTAGCAACCACGGACCTGCTTGCAGCCCTTACAGTTCTGATTTTGTAAGAATGTCATTAAAAAAATGAATCAAGCCAGAGGCTGGCTTTTGAGAGTGGCTTCTTTCTCTTAGCATAATGAATTTGCCATTTATGGATTTGTGCAGTTCTCCTGCCGTCGGTTCCTGTTTATTGCTGAGAGGCAATCTGTGTATTCAGCACAGAGTGTCTATCCATTCCACAGTTGAAAGAAAATTGGGTTGTTTCCAGTTTTTAGCTATTACAAATAAAGTGTCGATAAACATTCACACACAGCCTTTTATGTGAGCATATGCTTATATTTCACTTGGATAGATTCTTAGGAATGAGATTTCTGGGTTATATGATATAGTCAACCTGTCTTCCAAGATGGTATACTATTCTGTTTTCCTGCCAGCAATGTATGAGAGTTCTGATTGCTTCATATCTTTGGCAGTATTTGATATTTACAAGGTTTTTAAATTAGTTACTCCAGTAGGTTTACAGTGTCTCTCTCTTTTTTAGTCTGCTTTTCTCTGATGACTGATCATGTTGAACACCTTTTCATGTGCTTATTTGCCATCCCTATTATCATTTTTTGTGAAGTCTCTGTTAAAATCTTTTGCTCATTTTACTGTGTTTGTTTTATTATGATAGCAATATGAGAATACTTTATGTATTCCAAAATGCAAGTCCTTTACTGATAAGGACTCATATGTGATTTGTAAACACTCTCCCTTGGATTATAACATGACTTTTAGAGTTTTTAACAAATATTCCAACTATATCAGTTGAAAATACATGCACTTCCTATTTAAAATTGCCTTGCAAAAATTGTCAAATGTCAACTATCTATATTGCTATATTTCTCAAATCTCTGTCGAGCTCCAGTAACGTTTAATCAAAGGCAGCTATCCTTTGTCCAATATTGCACTACTCGACTATTGCAGTTTAAGGGTGAATCTGGAAAGGAGGAATGTGAGTGCTTCAACTTTGCTGCTCTTTGAAATTATCTTGGTTATTCTAATCTATTTGGTTTTCCATATAAATATTCCAATGTGCTTCCCAAATTTTACAAAAATTCTTTCTTGGATTTGGGAACACAGATATCTTAAAATTATTTAGTCTTCCAATCCATGAATGTACTAAATTTCTCCATTTATCATATCTGATTTATTTTTGTTGTTGTTGTTTAATCACTTAGTCGTGTCTAACTCTTTTGCAACCCTAGGGACTGTGGCCCACCACTTTCCTCTATCCATGGAATTCTTCAGGCAAGAATACTGGAGTGGGTTGCCATTTTCTTTTCCAGGGGATCCTCTTGACCCAGGGATTGAACCTGAGTCTCCTGCATAGGCAGGCAGGTTCTTTACCTTTGAACCACCATGGAAACCTCAAAATTTTATAGTTTTCAGTACATCTTACACATATCTTGTAAGGTTTATACTTAAGTACTTTATGTCATTGGTGCTATTGCAAATAGTACTGCTTTAAAATTACAATTTGTATATCATATGTGAAACAGATTGCCAGGCCAGGTTCGATGCATGAGACAGGGTGCTCAGGGCCGGTGCACTGGGATAACCCTGAAGGATGGGATGGGGAGGGAGGTGGCGGGGGAGTTCTGGAAGGGGAACACAGGTACACCCATGGCTGATTCATGTCGGTGTATGGCCAAAACCACTACAATATTGTAATTAGCTTCCAATTAAAATAAGTAAATTAAGAATAAACTAAAATACAAGGAAAAAACAAACAATCAATAAATAAAATTACAATTTCCAATCATTTATTGACATTATATAGAATTATGATGGAGTTTTGAATATTGACCTATCTTCTTGATAACTTGCTAAAATCATTAGTTCTATAGTTTTGTTATTTTCTTTGTGATTTTATAAGCAGAAAGTCATATGTTCTCTGAATTGTGGGAATTTTATTTATCCCTTTCCAACCAATGTGTTCTTTTCTCTTTTTTTTCTTGCTTTGCTGTATTAATGTCTATCGCGATGGATAGAAGTGGCAAGAGACAAGGATGCCCTCTCTAACCACTTCAGTACAGTAACAGAAGTCCAGCCAGACTTTTTACGTGGACCATGCAGTTGTGGATGCTCTGGACCTTAGCATTTCCATTCGATCATTTCTTAAAAGTTTTTGTTCCTTTATCAAAATCATCAGCCTGATTGTTATGTTTTTCCAACTTTTCCACCAGAATCTTTAACATATTAATCATATTTATTGGTTGGCCAACATATTTGTTAGGGTTTCTTTATGATGCTACAGAAAAACCGAAATGAACTTTTTGGCCAACCCAATATTTTGTATGGCCTCTCTGACGGTTTCAGTATCTCTGTCATATCAGCATTTGATTTGGTGATAGCTTTGTCACTCAGGAATGTTTTGCCTCTTTGTATTTCTTGCAATTTTGTTTTGGAAGCCAAACATTGTGTACGAGGCAATAAAGCTTGTGGGAGATTTCATGCCTGAAGATTGGTCTACTTTTTGCTCTTGTTGTTGTTTGGCTAGAATATTAGTGTAAACAGCTGAGTCAATCTAGTTACAGACACATCAAACTGAATTTGGATCTTGTTTCTATAGTTACTGTCAGTGAATCACATATGAAGAGACTTTATATAGCCTGGCCACGTTTTAGGATGGAGGCTGGTTCACAAGATATTTCTCAACATCTGTTACCTTCTCAGTTTTAAACCTTTCCTTTGCACTTGAACCTTAGACAGGATCTCCATGATCTTGCCCCACTCCCAGCAGTAGATTGTGTTTCCTTACTGCTCAAAGCTGCTCAGCCCACTAGTCAAAAGCAGAGTCCTTTCACTGTAGTGATATGGCTTTCATCTTACCCAGAAATCTTCTCCTTGGTCTCACAGGTGGGGCCCTTCTCAATGATCCTGAATTACGCTGGGTAGAGTAGACCTCTAGCAGTTTTATCCCAGGACATAAATAAATAAATCAAACAAATAAACCAAATATATAAAGTATAAAATTCACTAAAGTGTATGAATAGCAGATTTAAGCTGGCAGAAGAAAAAAAAAAACAAAACAGTGAACCTTAAGATATGTCAGTTGAGAATATACAGTCCTAGGAACAGAGATAAAAAAGAATAAAAAATAAAGTCTCAGAGAACAGTGCAATACTCCAAAAGAGCCAACATATTCATAATGCAATTCCCAAAAGGAGAGAGAGAAAGGGACAGGAAATCTTTGAAGAAATAATAGCAAAAGTATGCCAAATCTGAGAAAAAGAATGGACATATATATTTAAGACTCAAAATATTAATGGCTTTGGACAGTAACAATTCATAGCATTTATATGCAAAGAAGTTATTAATACTATTGTAATTCTTGGTGCTCAAAATTTTTAAATTAAATATTATACTTTTATTTAAGTAAATTAAACTTGCCTTTATGATCCTTTTCTTTTTCTTATATTTCTGTACATTTTTTTTATTTAAAATGTCATATAAACATTATTTTTAGGTATGACTCATATGAAAATTTATTTAGGAAAATAAAAGCATGAGTAAAGACATGCAGTTTTATTAAAAATAGGAATAAACAAAGACTCAATAATTTATACTCAAAACGCTTTGGAAGCACTTTCGTAAAGGTTATTTTTTTTTTAAATAGGAACCTATTGCTTTTTCAATGTAAAAAACATCAACTGAAATACAATTTTTAAAAAGCCAAACATACATATCTTATTTACATTAAGTCAAGTATTTATACTAAGAATGTGTTCCCAGAAGCGTGTTGTTCAGCCTCCATATGTTGGAATTTTTAGTAGTTTTTCTCTTGTAATTGAGATCTACAGAAAGTAGGAATAGAAGGAACATACTTCAACATAATAAAAGCTATATATGACAAACCCACAGCAAACATTATCCTCAATGGTGAAAAACGGAAAGCATTTCCCCTAAAGTCAGGAACAAGACAAGGGTGCCCACTTTCACCGCTACTATTCAACATAGAAGACTCTTGAGAGTCCCTTGGACTGCAAGGAGATCCAACCAGTC
>SJYT01040105.1:91177-127431 GCA_006410635.1 Cephalophus harveyi
TTAAAAGATACATAATTGCTTTTTTATGGATCGAAAGAAAAATGTTCTTTTTAATTGAGTATGTTTGATTGACAAAATTGTGTTAGTTTCAGGTGTATATAATCAAATGATTTAGTGGTTGTATATATACACACATATATGCATACCCTTTATATTCTTTTTTTGCAATTCTTTTCCATTATAGTTTATTACAAGATACTGAATACTGTTGCCTACACTATACAATAAATCCTTGTTATTTATCTATTTTATAAGTGGTAGTGTGTATCTATCAATCTCATACTCTCATTTCTCCCTCCTCCTCTTCTTCTGCGGTAATCATAAGCTTGTTTCTATGTCTGTGAATCTGTTTCTATTTTGTAAATAGGTTCACTTTTACTATTTTTCAGATTCCACATATAATGATCTCCTACAATATTTGTCTTTCTCTGACTTACTTCACTTACTTCACTTACTTCTCTAGAGCCATCCTTGTCACTGCAAATAGGATTATTTCATTCTTTTGTTGCTGATTAATATTCCATGTAGATATATACCTTCTTTATCCATTCATATGTCAATGAGCACTTAGATGGCTTCCAGGTCTTGGTTATTGTAAACAGTGCTTCCAGGAACATTGGCGCGGATGTATCTTTCTGATCTAGAGCTTTTGTCTTTACTGGATAAATGCCCAGGAATGGAATTGCTGAATCATATGCTAGGTCTATTTTCAGCTCCCTAAGTATCTTCCATTCTGTTTTGCATAATCACTGCAACAATTTACATTTTCAGCAATGGTGTAGGAGGGTTCCCTACATCCTCTACATTTCTCCACATCCTCTACATTTTTTATTTGTAGACTTTTTGATGATAGCCATTTGGATGGGTGTGAGATGATATCTCATTGTAGCTTTGATTTGCATTTTTCTGTTAGTTAATGATGCTGACCATCTTTTCATGTGCCTGCTGACCACCTGTACGTCTTCTTTGGAGAAATGTCTGTTTAGGTCTTCTGACCATTTTTCAAATTTGCTTGTTTATGGGTTTGTTGTTGTTGTTGTTGAGTTACAGAAGCTTTTTATATATTTGGAGAGTTAATCCCTTGGTCACACTGCTTGCAAAAATTTTTCCAAGTCTGTGGGTTATTATTTCATTGCAAAAACTTGTAAGTTTAATTAGACCCCATTTGTTTATTTTTGCTTTTATTTATTTTCCCTTGGAAGACTGATCTGAGAAAATATTGCTACAACTTATGTTAAAGACTTCTTCGCTTATGTTCTCTTCTAGAAATTTATAATTTCAGGTCTTATGTTTAACTTTCTTTGAGTTTATTTTTGTATGTGGTATGAGAGAATGTTTTAATCTCATTGTTTTATAAATTTTGTCCAGTTTTTCTACCACCACTTCCTGAAAAGATTGTCCTTTTTTCACTGTATATTCTTACCCTCTTTGTAATTTTTTAATTGACTGTAACTGTGTGGGTTTGTTTTGAGTTCTCTATTCTATTCCGTGGATTTGTGTGTCTATTTTTGTGCCAATATCTGCTACTTTGATTACCGTACCTTTACAGAACAATCTGAAGTTTGGGAGCGTGATGCCTCCAGCTTTGTTCTTTTTCTCAAAAATTGCTTTGCCAATTATGGGTCTTTTGTGGATCCATATAAACTTTAGGGTTATCTGTCCTAGTTCTGTAAAAAGTTCATGGGCATTTTGATAGTGATTGCATTAAGTATGTATATCTCTTTGGATACCACGGCGATTTTAATAGCATTAATTCTTCCAACTCAAGAGCATGGGCTACACTCTTTCCATTTCTTTATATCATTTTCAGTTTCCTTCATTGGTGTTTAATAGTTTTCAGAGCACAGGTCTTTCACGTCCTTGATAGAATTTATTTCTAGATATTTTAGGTTTTTTGATGTGACTTTAAATAGGATTATTTACTTTCTCTTTCTGATATTTCATTCCTAGTGTAATAAATCCAGCAGATTTCTGTATATTAATCTTGTATTCTGCAATCTTGCTGAATTCACTTAATAGTCCTAATAGTTTTTTGCAGTTTTTTTGAAGAAGGACTTTTACACAATGTAAAATATCATATATTATCTACAGAGGTGACAGTTTTACTCTTCCCTCCAATTTGAATAACTTGTAATTTTGTTTCTTGTCTAATTTCTGTGGCTAGGACTCCCAAAACTATATTAAATGGAAATGGTGAGGGAGCATTCTTGTCAAGTCAAACTGGAAAGCTTTCAGATTTTCACCATTGTGTATTATGTTGGCTGTGGTTTTGTTATAAAATGGTTTCATCATGTTGAGATTTGTTCTCTCTCTACCCACTTGGATGAGATTTTTTTTTTTTTTTGTCATGAATGGACAGTGGATTTTGTCAAATTCTTGGCTTGCATCTATTGAGATTATCATGTGATGAAATTAAAAATTTTTTTTTCATTAAAAAAATTTTTATTGGAGTGTAGTTTTACAATGTTGTGTGAGTTTCAGGTATACAGCAAAGTGAATCAATTATACGAACATCTACTCTTTTTTTAGATTCTTTCCCCATATAGGCTACTATGTGATTTTTTAAACTTTTCTTTTGATAATGAGCTGTCCCACACGGATTTCTGTATGATGAGCCATCCATGTGACCATGGAATAAATCAAACTTGTCATGCATGATGTTAAGTCCTCAAGTTGCCTTAAAAGATATCTTTATAACTGTTATCACAACTCCAAATGATTCATAGTGTCCTAATATGCCAAAATTTAAAAGCCAGGATAGGTTACTCTTGGAGATTGACAAGGACTAATCAGGTCAACCTCTAATTTGAGCCCAAATGCCGATCTATAATTTGGCAGCCTGAAAGCCTACCTGAAGGAGGGAGCATTAAACGAGTACAAGGTTGACCATCTGAAGATGGATTGAAGCCTTACTTTAAAATTCAGTGCTATTTTTTTTTTTTTTCAGAATTAAAATATGCCATTATTCTTAATTCTCTTACTCTGGTCTGATATTTTAAAATTGTCATGATGATGCAACTTCTGCATACTGAGTTGATAAAGACAAAAATTGAGCTAATTAAAGATGACCATATAATGATGTTTATTATCACTGAAACAAGAACAGAAACAAACAAAAATTAAGCAATAAACCTATACCCAGACTATCTGACACCAAGTTTACATTTAAGAATGAATTATCAGTTATCATAATCACTGCTCTAAATTATGCTATGAAAATAGACTAATCCCATTCATCTTTGAACTCATTTTTCTGTCACTCATGGTTGTGTGAGTTACATTGGATTCCATAAATGATGTTTCTTTGGGCATGTATTTAAATATGCATTGAATAGAGTGAGACTGGGGATGATCATGAGAAATAATGAAATGTAACTAAGAAGAAAATATGCACTAAGACTTCTAGGTCCAAGGTTGATATTCCTAAGCTATTATTCCTGAGATATCAGACTTTCAAGCCATTTGTGTCATAGATTTGGTTAAGAACTCGAGAAAGTACATTAAAAATGTGCATGATGTTGGCCTATACTTCCCGTAACTTGATCTGACCTGTATGAAACCACCTTATTGTAGTATCTATATAATTAAAATATGAATTTTATAGAAGATGTTGCTTTCCACACAGCCTTTTTTAAGGCATTCTTGACCTCTTTGTTCCTCAGACTATAGATCAGCGGATTCAGCATGGGGATGACTATGGCGTAGAACACAGACGCCATTTTGTCTGTGCTCATGGAATGGCGGGAACCGGGCTGAAAGTACATGAAGGTGCCTGTCACATAGAAGATGGAGATGGCGGTGAGGTGGGACGCACAGGTGGAAAAGGCCTTCTGATGTCCTTCAGATGAGCGCACCCTCAGAACGGTGACAAAGATAAACAGATAAGAGATCAAGATGATCAGGAAAGAAGAGATGATATTAAAACCTGCCAAAGTGAAAAACACAATCTCACTTCTGTTGCTGTCTGAGCATGCGAGAGACAGGAGAGGTGTAGCATCACAGAAAAAGTGATCAATCACCCTGGATCTGCAGAAAGACAGACTGAATATGTTCCAAGTGTGCACAGAGGCCTCCAGAAAACTAAGAACATAGGACCCTATGACCATCCAGGCACACACCCTTGGTGTCATGATGTTGGTGTAATAGAGTGGCTTGCACACCGCTGCGTGACGGTCATAGGCCATTGAAGCCAAGAGAAAAGTTTCCATAATGAGAAAGACTCCAAAGAAGAAAAACTGAGCAGCACAGGCTTTGTAGGAAATGGCCTTGTCTCCCGTGAGGAAGCCAGCCATCACTTTGGGAGTGACGGCTGTGGAGTAAGCAAAGTCCATCAAGGAGAGGTGGCTGAGGAAGAAGTACATGGGAGTGTGGAGACGAGAGTCCAGCAGGATCAGCGTGATCACCCCCAGGTTCCCAGCCAGAGTGAGGAGGTAGATGAGCGTGAACACTAGAAAGAGTGGGATCTGCAGTTGTGGGTCATCAGTTATCCCGGCAAGAGTGAACTCAGTCACCTCTGTACTATTCTTCTTTAGGGTCATTTGTACGTTATGTGAGTGTCCTATAGCAATTTAAAAAAAAGGAACTGTTAAGTAGCTGAGTTAGAACTATCATAGTGTCCAGTGTATGGGTGTGGACTTGGACCATAAGGAAAGCCGAGTGCCAAAGAATTGATGCTTTTGAACCATGGTGTTGGAGAGGACTCTTGAGAGTCCCTTGGGCTGCAAGGAGATCCAACCAGTCCATCCTAAAGGAAATCAGTCCTGAATATTCATTGGAAGGACTGATGCTGAAACTGAAGCTCCAATAATTTGGCCACATGATGGGAAGAACTGACTCATTGGAAAAGACTCTGATGCTGGGAAGGATTGAAGGCAGGAGAAGAAGGGGACAACAGAAGATGAGATTGTTGGATGGCATCACTGACTCGATGGGCATGAGGCTGAGCAAACTCTGGGAATTGATGATAGACAGGGAAGCTTGGTATGCTGCAGTCCATGGGGTCACAAAGAGTCAGACATGACTAAGCAACTGAATTGAACTGAGCTGAATATATTATATCAGAATTCTGTGAATTTCACTGGGCGTAATAACAAAACATCATTTTTAAATTGATAGGCTTCCCAAGTGGCTCAGTGGTAAAGAATCCACCTGCTATGCAGGAGATGCAGGTTCAATCCCTAGGCTGAGAAGATCCCCTGAAGAAGGAAATTGCAACCCACTCCAGTATTCTTGCCTGGGAAATCTCATGGTCAGAGGAGCCTGGAGGGCTACAGTCCATGGAGTTGCAAGAATCTGTTATGACTTAGAGACTAAATAGCAACAACAACAGGAAAATAGACTATTCTAGCTTAAAAGATTTTGTAGATAACACAACCCAATCTTCTATCCTAGTAAATGATAACATTTAAGTTCAGAAATAGAGGTAACTTATGAAGAATTACAGGATTTTTACTAAATGAGATATGTTGGCATCACAAGTCAGACTTTAAAAATGGATAAAGAATATTCATGTAATAAATTAGGTTACTGCAATTTACTTCATTTCACTACTATTGTATCAAGGGGAATATAATTGATCTAAGAACAGAAGTTTTAATGTATCATGTTCTAGGCTCCTTATTGCAAAATTCAGACTTATATTGAAGAAAGTAGGGAAAACCATTAGATTGTTCATGTATGACCTAAATCAAATCCCTTATGAATATACAGTGGAAGTGACAAACAGATTCAAGGGCTTATATCTGATAGATTGAGTGCCTGAAGAACTATGGACAGAGGTTCATGACATTATACAGGAGGCAGTGATCAAGATCATCCCCAAGAAAAACAAATGCAAAAAGGCAAAATGGTTGTGGGCCTTAAGAAGCATCACTACGAACAAAGCTAGTGGAGGCATTGAACTTCCTGCTGAGCTATTTCAAATCTTAAAAGATGATGCTGTGAAAGTGCTGCACTCAATATGCTAGCAAATTTGGAAAACTCAGCAGTGGCCATAGGACTGCAAAAGGTCAGTTTTCATTCCAATCTCAAAGAAAGGCAATGCCAAGGAATGTTCAAACTACCACACAATTGCACTCATCTCACACACTAGCAAGTAATGCTCAAGATTCTCCAAGCCAGGCTTCAACAATACATGAACTGTGAATTTCCAGATGCTCAAGTTGGTTTTAGAAAAGGCAGAGGAACCAGAAATCAAATTGCCAACATCCACTGGATTATCGAAAAAGCAAGAGAGTTCCAGAAAAACATCTGCTTTATTGACTATGCCAAAGCCTTTGACTGTGTGAATCACAACAAACTGTGGAACATTCTTAAAGAAATGGGAATACCAGATCACCTGACCTGCCTCCTGAGAAATCTGTATACAGGTCAAGAAGCAACAGTTAGAACCTAATAAGGAACAACAGACTGGTTCCAAATTGGTAAAGGAGTACGTCAAGCCTGTATATTGTCACCCTGCTTATTTAACTTATATGCAAAGTACATCATGAGAAATGCTGGCCTGGAGGAAGCACAAACTAGAATCAAGATTGCTGGGAGAAATTATCAATAACCTCAGATATGCAGATGACACCACCCTTATGGCACAAAGTGTAGAGGAACTAAAGAGCCTCCTGATGAAAGTGAAAGAGGAGAGTGAAAAAGCTGGCTTAAAACTCAACATTCAGAAAACTAGGATCATGACATCTGGTCCCATCACTTCATGGCAAATAGATGCAGAAACAGTGGAAACTGACAGATTTTATTTTATTTTTTTGGGGGGAGGGGGGGAAACCTCCAAAATCACTGCAGATGGTGACTGCAGCCATGAAATTAAAAGATGGTAGCTCCTTGGAAGAAAAGCTATGACCAACCTAGACAGCATATTGAAAAGCAAAGACATTAAGTTGCCAGGAAAGGTCCATCTAGTCAAAGCTATGGTTTTTCCATTAGTCATGTATAGATGTGACATTTGGACTATAAAGGAAGGTGAGTGCTGAAGAATTGATGCTTTTGAACTGTGGTGTTGGAGATGACTCTTGAGTGTCCCTTGGACTGCAAGGAAATCAAACCAGTCAATCCAAAAGGAAATCAACCCTAAATACTCTTTGGAAGGACTGATGCTGAAGCAAAACTCCAATACTTTGGCCACCTGATGTGCAGATCTGACTCATTGGAAAAGACCCTGATGCTGGGAAAGATTGAAGGTGGGAAGAGAAGGGAATGACAGAGGATGAGAGGTTGGATGGCATCACCGACTCAATGGACCTGAGTTTGAGAAAGTCCAGGAGTAGGTGATGGACAGGGAGGCCTGACGTGCTGCAGTCCATGGGGTTGCAAAGAGTCAGGCATGATGGAGTGACTGAACTGAATTGATTCTTCAATAGCCTCAGAGGACAATAGGCAGCATGTTCAGTTGCTCAGTCATTTCTGACTCTTTTGACCCCACGGCCTTAGCCTGCCAGGCTCCTCTGTCTATGGGATCTCCCTGGCAAGAATACTGGAGTGGGTAGCCATTCTCTTCTCCAGGAGATCTTCCAGACCCAGAAATCAAACCTGGGTCTCCTGTATTTTGGGCAGATTCTTTACCATCTGAGCCAGATCCCTCAGTCAATAAGATACATAGAATGTATAATTCCAACACAATGGGCTGCTGTAGAAAATCCTGTAGAAAGAATAGAGACATCCAGAGAGTAAACATTAAAAATGTGATTCCAAGCTAGAAACATCTGGATGCACAATCCTGCTCCATCCTGTACTAGATGGCCGACTGGGTATTGCTCAATATCACTTATCCATCAGTTTTTTCTTGAGCTCATCATCAAACTGGAGTGACAATGCAAACTGGCATGGTAGACTTTTCCACACTATGACTAGGACAGAGTTGTTTGTTTCTGTATTGATTAGAGGAGTGGGTGTTGTAATCGAGGAATTCCAGATAACTGTAAATCAAACATCCTATATCCTCACTCACTCCATTTGCTTCTGCTCCGCTTGCTTCCACTGTCATATCCCATTCATTCCTTCCTCTAATTTTCACACAGTATTTCTCCTCTACTCAGATAGTAGTCAGCACAGCTATACCAAGTATGAATTAATTTATTTTCTGAGTCATCCTGTGTATTAGCTAAGGCTCCTGAGCCTCGGTTTCTCCATATATAAAGTGGATACAACAATATTTTGTGGCACGTACTAGGGTTCAGTCAATGCAGATAATCTTACAGCTAGAAGATAGTGCTGGAATCTATCAAGGGGCCTCATATGTAAGGTCCTAAAGTTAACGAAAGCTCCCATGTCGAGAATGAAGTCTGGGATGCTATAATTCCACCCAGTTCATTTTCTCTGTGTTAATCTCATTAATCTATGCAATAGATAATGATGTGGAGCAGGGTGGTAGCAAGAAAGGCAAGGAGACATTACCAAATTCTAGATATATTTCTACAAAGTAGAGCTTGCTGGATTTTCTGATGTAGTAAATGTAGGATATTAGAGAAAGAGGGGAAAAATGATTATTCCATTTGTTTGTATAAATCATGAAGGGAATTGAGTAGAAGCAGCAGATGTTTGAGGAAGAACAAGAATGACGATTTCAGATTAGTTACGGTGAGCTGGAGATTCTTCTTGGCCATCTAACTTAGAAGGGCTGCATAAACAATTGGACTGATTGCATCAGAATTTATTAATTCTAATTATATTGGCAGTCTGCTACTGCTTAACCTTCACATATCATTAAATCCACACAACTAACTCAGACCATTAAAAGAAAGAGTTTGGAGAAAAAAATCAGAGTATGATAATGCTACAAATTTAAGAACATGAAACAACACAGCATTAAGAGGAAAGTGGAAAAGAAAATTGGCAGCATAGCGCTGGCTGTGAGGGAAGCCTGTCCCAGGACACAGGTTTCAGGTGGACAGTTGGTAAAGGGAACTTCCAGATATCCTGGTTATGCTGATAGATGTAAATCCTTCTGTAAATTCCAGAAGGAACAGTAGAGTGACTTCAGGATTCGGGCCCAAGCGGCTGCTGGGTTTAGAAAGAGGGATATGAAGAGATGTGGACTTTATCTAACAGGAGTTTAGGGCTGACTTGAATTCCTCAGCTTGGTGAACAACACCAGTAAAGAGAATCAGGAGAGTAGTCCTCAGGTCTAATCTCTAGATTAGATGGTCTAGAGGGCGACAACAAGGCTAGGAGGTTCTGGGGTGGAAGGGGAGGGTGAAGGTCTTAACAGGAGCCTGTAGCTGTCCATCCCCCTTTACTCCTGCTGGTGGTGGTAGGGGGGCACTGGGAGGCATTATCATTCAGAGGAGACCCCCTCTTGGTTCCTACTTACCTTAATCAATACTCATATGTCCCCAAAATCTGGGGGTGGGGTTAGAATGTACTGAAAGCATTTCTTTTTTTTTTTTTCTACCATCTCTCTTCTCAACAAAATGAAGGAGTGAGTCTTAATCCTGCACTTTCCTACAGGAGAGAAATAATAGTTTGAAGCACATTCCGGTGTTAACATTAATCTACTGAAAAGGTAGAATTATAAAAGGTCTTTAAATCATCTATTGACCTTTTAGCAATCCTTTTTAGATTATTTTTTGATTGGGCCACCACATATTGGATATTCAGGACATAATTTAAAAGGGTACAAGGTGTTCTGTGCCCTTAGTACAATTCAAATTTGTTCTTCAAAGAATAACATGAGTTTCAGTACTTCCATGAAGTCTTCAAAAACTCCTCCTTCTAACCACTGCTATTCTGTTATAACCTATGGAGCACTTATAATAATTTGTTTTGTCTTAATTTAAGCTGTATCTCCCATATAGGACTTCAATACTATATAAGCAGATGTACAGACTTAAATAATGAACTAATCTATGGTAGCTAGAAATTACTGAGCACGTTCTATTTTCAGGGAGCCTCATGCATGCTATACCTCCATCGATTTATCACCCAGCCATGTGAGATATTATTCCCATTTAACATATGGGAAAACTGAAGCTTGCTGACAAGGAGTTACACAATGAAGTCCATTAAACTATCTAATAGCAGAGCTGTTATTTGAAGTAATGTCATTTTGAATCAAAGCTTGAGATTTTGAACACTAAGAAATATTTTCCTTATATTTTATATGTAATCTCTTACCCCAGCCCTGGGCACAGAAATGTTGTTCATTATATTGGCCTATTTGTGAATGAATAAAGAAAGCTGAGCTCCGAAGAACTGATGCTTTTGAGCTGTGATGCTGAAGAATACTCTTGAGAGTCCCTTGGACTGCAAGGAGATCCAACCAGTCCATCCTAAAGGAGATCAGTCCTGGGTGTTCATTGGAAGGGCTGATGCTGAAGCTGAAACTCCAATACTTTGGCAAACTGATAGGAAGAGCTGACTCACTAGAAAAGACCCTGATGCTGGGAAAGATTGAGGGCGGGAGGAGAAGGGGACGACAGAGAATGAAATGGTTGGATGGCAACTGTGATGCTGAAGAATACTCTTGAGAGTCCCTTGGACTGCAAGGAGATCCAACCAGTCCATCCTAAAGGAGATCAGTCCTGGGTGTTCATTGGAAGGGCTGATGCTGAAGCTGAAACTCCAATACTTTGGCAAACTGATAGGAAGAGCTGACTCACTAGAAAAGACCCTGATGCTGGGAAAGATTGAGGGCGGGAGGAGAAGGGGACGACAGAGAATGAAATGGTTGGATGGCATCACCGACTCAATGAACATGAGTTTGCATAGGCTCCAGGAGTTGATGATGGACAGGGAAACCTGGTGTGCTGCAGTCCATGGGGTTGCAAAGAGTCAGACATGACTGAGTGACTGCACTGCACTGAGCTGATTCATGAATGACTAATTTACTGAGTGTTTTATTCACAAGTAATGTGGAGAAATAAAGAGCATGGACTTTTGGAATCAAATATATAATTAGCTGTTGGGAATTTAGCTAATATACTACTTTTCTGAATCCCAGTTGAGTGACAAGGACTATATCCACACGTTTACAATCAAATTCCTTTACCCTCTATCAAGAAAGAAAAGGAAAGGAAAGAATACTTCTACATACCTTTGAAAGTTACGTAAGAGGGCTTCCCTGGTGGCTCAGAGGTTAAAGTGTCTGCCTCCAATGTGGAAGACCCGGGTTCGATCCCTGGGTCGGGAAGATCCCCTGGAGAAGGAAATGGCAATCCACTCCAGTATTCTTGCCTGGAGAATCCCATGGATGGAGAAGCCTAATAGATTACAGTCCATGGGGTCGCAAAGAGTCGGACACGACTGAGCGACTTCACCTCACCTCAATTAATAAGCCACATAAAATGCTAGAATTTGTTCAGTAATTCATCCAACATTCATTCTTTCTTCAGCTATCAAGTCCTTACAATACATGAGGTCTAGCATTCAGAAAACAAAGATCGTGGCATCTGGTCCCATCACTTCATGGGAAATAGATGGGGAAACAGTGTCAGACTTTATTTTGGGGGGCTCCAAAATCACTGCAGATGGTGACTGCAGCCATGAAATTAAAAGACGCTTACTCCTTGGGAGAAAAGTTATGACCAACCTAGATAGCATATTGAAAAGCAGAGACATTACTTTGCCAACAAAGGTCCCTCTATTCAAGGCTATGATTTGTCCAATGGTCATGTATGGATGTGAGAGTTGGACTGTGAAGAAAGCTGAGCACCGAAGAATTGATGCTTTTGAACTGTGGTGTTGGAGAAGACTCTTGAGAGTCTCTTGGACTGCAAGGAGATCCAACCAGTCTATTCTAAAGGAGATCAGCCCTGGGTGTTCTTTGGAAGGAATGATGCTAAAGCTGAAACTCCAGTACTTTGGCCACCTCATGCAAAGAATTGACTCATTGGAAAAGACTCTGATGCTGGGAGGGATTGGGGGCAGGAGGAGAAGGGGACGACAGAGGATGAGATGGCTGGATGGGATCACCAACTCAATGGACATAAGTTTGAGTGAACTCCGCCNTTTTAGAATAGTAATGTGTGGATGTGAGAGTTAGACTATAAAGAAAGCTGAGCACCGAAGAATTGATGCTTTTGAACTGTGGTGTTGGAGAAGACGCTTGAGTGTCCCTTGGACTGCAAGGAGATCCAACCAGTCCATCCTAAAGAAAATCAGTCCTGAATATTCATTGCAAGGACTGATGTTGAAGCTGAAACTCTGATACTTTGGCCACCTGATGCGAAGAGCTGACTCATTTGAAAAGACCTTGAGACTGGGAAAGATTGAAGCTGGGAGGAGAAGACGACAACAGAGGGTGAGATGGTTGAATGGCATCACTGACTCAATGGACATGAGTTTTAGTAAACTCCAGGAGTTGGTAATGGACAGGGAAGCCTGGCTTGCTGCAGTCCATAGGGTCACAAAGAATCAGACACGATTGAGTGACTGAACTGAACTGAACTGATACATCCATAAAATTTGGATTTTGTTTCTCTTTCTTTTCTGAGACTCTACTTATTTATTTATTTTTGTGATTGTAAGATACCCTTGAAGCTCACCTGGCTGCACATCTATCTTCTAGTGATTGGATTCTTCCTGCACAACAGTTACTGACTGAAACTCTGTAGAAAACATTCTACAGATAAAAAATGTTTCCAGGAACCCACTTACTGAACTATTTTCTCCTCATTTTCTCCCTACTGAATTTTATCCTTCTTTTTAGTGAAATTCTTGCTATGTTAGAAACTGCATTATTATAATGCTCAAATTCTTCCAGAAGAGCCCTACTTTTAACGTTTAAAATTTTGGGACAATATAATTTCTTATCCTAGCTTCCTTTTTCTTTCCACTCAGCTATGTGCTGAATTTTAACATGCCCCAAACAGTCAGTGCCTCATACCACTTCTGTAATTTTAATAGTTTAAAAAATTAGTTGAAATGAAAGTTTCCATAAAAAACAAATTTCAAGTTTATGGAGAAATAACAATTCAATTTGGTAAAAATATTACTAATTGAAATAAAATTATTATGACCAGTTTATATGGAAATTAAGCCTATCAGAAAGCTACCAAAAAAGCCTGATGCATGAAATGAAAATTATAGTGGCAGAATTCTGGTCAACAATATAGTGACATGAAATACTCCCTTCATTTCTCCCCTTCAATCTACAACCAGTTCAGTTCAGTTCAGTTGCTCAGTCATGTCCAACTCTCCGCGACCCCATGAATCGCAGCACGCCAGGCCTCCCTGTCCATCACCATCTCTCAGAGTTCACTCAGACTCACATCCATCGAAGGCTTACCTGGCTTCCTGAACAATGAATAAGCAAATTCATTGATTTCATATATGAGACTCAAATCAGAAATTCAATTCATAAACGATGAGAAGCATTCAGTTGAGATGTTCTTCTTAGCCTTTGATCAAAGGGGAAAAGTTCTTCAGAGCAAAGAGAGAATGAGGGAAAAAAAGCAATGCCACAGAAGTAGGTAACATGACTGTACGGTAAGAGTTGCTGATCTGTCCTTCAGACAAGTCACTTACTTGCTTTAAGTCACTATATGTTAATCTATAAAACGGAGATATAGAAAGGCAGCCCCAAACAACACCCTCGCTGAAAGACTACTGCAGGCATGAGAGCAGAAGAGGATCCTTGTCGTGTCCTGAAAATGGTGATCATCATGATCAAAGTCATGAGTATTTGCAGGTGTTTGCTCTGGTCATTACTCCAGGCTCCCAGTTTGGGGAGATCTCACTCTGGGGAGATACCATAGAAGGTAATAGACAGCATTGACAATGAGTTGAGTGAATGAATGGTCAAGGAACTCTGGCACTTGGTCCTTTACATATAAAGCCGAATGTGCTTGGGAACTGAAAGAGAGTTATACACCCATGGAACTCTCAGGGGACAAATCTCCCATGAGAGCAGCAATAGGTCCTTATCTCAGACTACTGGACCAACAGTGATGAGTGTGTGCATGGGAATCTAGTTCTGCTTGCCGAGGGAGATGGTGAGTGTATTAACATAGCTTGTATTAATTCTCTTTGGGGATGCTAAAGTCAAGTTACACCAATACTTCTAGGGCCGAATATTGGCATAAACATGGAGTAACAGGGACAGAAGTCTGTTATTAAGCCAGATGGATTTCAGACAGAATTGCATGCGTTAATTCTCAAACATTTGCACCATTGACAAAAATTATTCATTCTTTCATTCAATTGTGTGTTGGTCCCAGATGAGTTTAGCCATAGTCCTGACCATGGATGTATATCCATGCAAAACAGCCATGTTCATAGTCTCACGTGCTCAGGTTAATAGGAGAAGACAAACATTAAGCAAACTCACAGATAAGGATATACAATTACAATTAGAACAAGGTGCCCACATGAGAATGAACAATGAAAATCTGCTTTTGAAAGTCTTCATTTATTTGACTGTGTCGGATCTTAGTTGGCCGGTGGGATCTTCGTTACACGAAGCAGGATCTTTCATTGTGTCAAGACGGCTCAGTTGCTCCTCTGCCTGTGGGAATCTTACCTCCCTGACCAGGGATCGAATCTGTTGCCTAAATTGCAAGGCAGTTGCAAGGTGGATTTTCAACCACTGACTACTATAGGGAAGCCCCATAAAAACACACTTTCAATGACAGGCAGAGGTTTTCTCAGAGAATCAACACCTCAGCCAACACATGAAGGCTGGATAGAGGTAGCATAGTAAGCGTGAGTGCTGGTCGCTCAGTCGTGTCTGACTCTTTGCAACCCCACGGACTGTAGCCCGCCAGGCTCCTCTGTCCACGCAGTTCTCCAGGCAAGAATTCTGGAGTGGGTTGCCACTTCCTTCTCCACAGCACAGGAAGGATTGCCCAAACAAAGTGAAAAGCTATGGTGTCTTCCAGTTGTCAAAGAAGTTGGCAGAATCTAAAGAAGCCAGAGGGACTGCAGCACAGTTAGCAAGACTTGTTCCTGGAAAGTTTGTTTTCAGTGTCCTTTCCAGACAAAATTCATAAGTACAAGCAAACAAAAATGCCCATCCCAAAGACCAAAATCATCAGGAGGAATGATCGGTGTGGACCACAGGACCAGCGTGGACAACTGGTTCAGTTCAGTTCAGTTCAGTTGCTCAATCGTGTTCGACTCTTTGCGACCCCATGAATCACACAGCACGCCAGGCCTCCCTGTCCATCACTATCTCCCGGAGTTCACTCAGACTCACGTCCATCGAGTCAGTGATGCCATCCAGCCATCTCATCCTCTGTCGTCCCCTTCTCCTCCTGCCCCCAATCCCTCCCAGCATCAGAGTCTTTTCCAATGAGTCAACTCTTCGCATGAGGTGGCCAAAGTACTGGTTAGTATAACTCAAATCTTGTCCTGCATAAAGCAAAAACCACTGGGACTGACGATTAGGTTAAGATGGGTGTACATTTTATTCCCACTAATTTGGAAACATGCATCATTGTGTGCCAAGACATAATCTATTTCTCAAGGAGAATCCATCGTACCTAAAATCTATTTCTTACAGCCTATCAGTTTTAAAAGCCTCAGTGCAGTAATTCCTAGAATTTTCCTTGATATATTGCATTGCATGGAAAAATCAGCTCTGATTCTGTTTCTTTGACTTGCTTTCAGTTGCTTTTGTCTTTAAAATCATACATAATGGCCCGCCTCAGAGAATCCTGCCCCTCTGTTGATCTAAAGATCAACTGCCTAACTGTTGATCTAAAGAGGCTTTGTTCAGAACCTGGTCCATCTGGAGATGTCAGGAAGGAAAAAATTAGCACATCCCCTGCCTGAGGCTTTCCACCCTTGGATATACTTGCAAGATTAATGGACTTTTCACTTTGTTTCCTGATCCACAAAAGAACCTGGCAACCAGACCCCATAAAATGGATATTTTGAGACATTAGTCTGTATCTTTTCAGTCACCGAACTGCGTCTGATTCATTGGCCTGTAATTCATTCTCTCCAATTCATGCATCTAGCAGAGCAAGCTTAGACTCGGTAACAATTTGAGTAATTCATGTCTACACTACAGAGGCATGACTGAATGGAATTCTCATACACCAGAGTATTGAGACCAGACTACCAGTGTCTGTTGTTTATTGTTCTCATCGTGGAAGAAACAGCTGCTACTCTTATTACTAGAGATGTATTAGAATCTTTCTTCTAAGTCCATGGTTGGGCAACATCTATATAGTGTGAGAGATATGAGCATATAAAGTGTAGGCAGACTTATCTAGATTTAAATGCCAGACTCCCCATTTTGTACTATGAAACCCTAAACATCTGTGTGACATAGGCATGGCACCACTGCACGCATCACTGAATCATGATATCCTTGGAAGGCAACTTTATATATAATCTTATTATAGTGCCTAAAGTGATAATCACTCAAAAATGTTATTATTGCTTATTGTTATCTTTTATTAACTTGCCCTTAAGAACACGGAGAAGGCAATGGCACCCCACTCCAGTACTCTTGCCTGGAAAATCCCACAGACAGAGGAGCCTGGTGGGCTGCAGTCCATGGGGTCATGAAGAGTTGGACACGATTGAGCGACTTCACTTTCACTTTTCACTTTCATGCATTGGAGAAGGAAATGGAAACCCACTCCAGTGTTCTTGCCTGGAGAATCCCAGGGACGGGGTAGCCTGGTGGGCTGGTGTCTCTGAGGTCGCACAGAGTCAGACACAACTGAAGCAAGTTAGCAGCAGCAGCTTAAGAACACAAAACATATTAAATCTCCTTTTCCCCAGAAAACGTAGGAGCTTATGCTTTAAATTGGAATATAAAACATGCATACAAATTATTATGCTACAAGTAAAAAGTGATGTTTGTGGTCAGAAAATTACAAGTCAGTTGTTATTAGCATTTAGAATGATTTCAGTGTTGTCTTCATTAATAGTATAACAGATATATGTTGAAGCAGGAAACAGAACAGGCTCCATCTTGAAAGCAGGACTCCATCTTGGGCCGGACTGTGGACTTAGAGCTGCATGCTCTATGGAGCCAACAAACCAACTGGAAAACCAGGCCCCCAGAAGGAAGAGCCCCAGGGCTATCCATTGCCTAAAAGAATACACTAATTATCTGTGTAACCGAATAGAATCATGCATTCTATTATGCTTATTTGAGTATGACCACAGGCCTATTGATAATTGTCCAGTGTTAACTATCTAGGCTTAAGACACATGATGTCATTTAATATCACAAACATATAGTGACATTCAAAACATTCAGTATTCAGTTATGAATAAATCAAGAGGGAAATGAGTACCTTGATATATTTTTCTGGTTACCTCTGGCCCTGAGAATTTAAACAGATTGTAGATTTGATCAGAGGCTTACCTGGCTTCCTGAACAATGAATAAGCAAATTCATTGATTTCATATATGAGACTCAAATCAGAAATTCAATTCCTAAACGATGAGAAGCATTCAATTGAGATGTTCTTCTTAGCCTTTGATCAAAGGGGAAAAGTTCTTCAGAGCCAAGAGAGAATGAGGAAAAAAAAGCAATGCCACAGAAGTAGGTAACATGACTGTACGGTAAGAGTTGCTGATCTATCCTTCAGACAAGTCACTTACTTGCTTTAAGTCACTATATGTTAATCTATAAAACGGAGATATAGAAAGGCAGCCCCAAACAACACCCTCGCTGAAAGACTACTGCAGGCATGAGAACAGAAGAGGATCCTTGTCGCGTCCTGAAAATGGTGATCATCGTAATCAAAGTCATGAGTATTTGCAGGTGTTTGCTCTGGTCATTACTCCAGGCTCCCAGTTTGGGGAGATCTCACTCCGGGGAGATACCATAGAAGGTAATAGAGAGCATTGACAATGAGTTGAGTGAATGAATGGTCAAGTAACTCTGGCACTTGGTCCTTTACATATAAAGCCAAATGTGCTTGGGAACTGAAAGAGAGTTATACACCCATGGAACTCTCAGGGGACAAATCTCCCATGAGAGCAGCAATAGGTCCTTATCTCAGACTACTGGACAAACAGTGACGAGTGTGTGCATGGGAATCTAGTTCTGCTTGCCAAGGGAGATGGTGAGTGTATTAACATAGCTTGTATTAATTCTCTTTGGTGATGCTAAAATCAAGTTACACCATTACTTCTAGGGCTGAATATTGGCATAAACATGGAGTAACAGGGACAGAAGTCTGTTATTAAGCCAGATGGATTTCAGACAGAATTGCATGCCTTAATTCGACTGAAACATTTGCACCATTGACAAGAATTATTCATTCATTCAACACTGTACTGGTCCCAGATGAGTTTAGCCATAGTCCTGACCATGGATGTATATCCATGCAAAACAGCCATGTTCATAGTCTCACATGCTCAGGTTAATAGGAGAAGACAAACATTAAACAAACTCACAAATAAGGATATACAATTATAATTAGAACAAGGTGTCCACATGAGAATGAACAATGAAAATCTGCTTTTGAAAATCTTCATTTATTTAACTGTGTCAGATCTTAGTTGGCCGGTGTGATCTTTGTTGCACGAGGCAGGATCTTTCATTGTGTCAAGACAGCTCAGTTGCTCCTCTGCCTGTGGGATCTTAGTTCCTGGACCAGGGACTGAATCTGTTGCCTAAATTGCAAGGCAGTTGCAAGGTGGATTTTTAACCACTGACTACTATAGGGAAGCCCCATAAAAACACACTTTCAATGACAGGGAAAAGGTTTTCTCAGAGAATCAGCACCTCAGCCAACACATGAAGGCTGGATGGAGGTAACATAGCAAGCGTGACTGATAGTCGCTCAGTCGTGTCTGACTCTTTGCAACCCCACGGACTGTAGCCCGCCAGGCTCCTCTGTCCGTGCAGTTCTCCAGGCAAGAATTCTGGAGTGGGTTGCCATTTCCTTCTCCACAGCACAGGAAGGATTGCCCAAACAAAGTGAAAAGCTATGGTGTCTTCCAGTTGTCAAAGAAGTTGGCAGAATCTAAAGAAGCCAGAGGGACTGCAGCACAGTTAGCAAGACTTGTTCCTGGAAAGTTTGTTTTCAGTGTCCTTTCCAGACAAAATTCATAAACAAATACAAGCAAACAAAAATGCCCATCCCAAAGACCAAAATCATCAGAAGGAATGATCGGTGTGGACCACAGGACCAGCGTGGACAACTGGTTCAGTTCAGTTCAGTCGCTCAGTCGTGTCCGACTCTTTGTGACCCCATGAATCGCAGCATGCCAGGCCTCCCTGTCCATCACCATCTCCTGGAGTTCACTCAGATTCACGTCCATCGAGTCAGTGATGCCATCCAGCCGTCTCATCCTCTGTCGTCCCCTTCTCCTCCTGCCCACAATCCCTCCCAGCATCAGAGTCTTTTCCAATGAGTCAACTCTTTGCATGAGGTGGCCAAAGTACTGGTTAGTATAACTCAAATCTTGTCCTGCATAAAGCAAAAACCACTGGGACTGACGATTAGGTTCAGATGGGTGTACATTTTATTCCCACTAATTTGGAAACATGCATCATTGTGTGCCAAGACATAATCTATTTCTCAAGGAGTATCCACCGTACTTAAAATCTATTTCTTACAGCCTATCAGTTTAAAAGCCTCAGTGCAGTAATTCCTAGAATTTTCCTTGAGATATTGCATTGCATGGAAAAATCAGCTCTGATTATGTTTCTTTGACTTGCTTTTAGTTGCTTTTGTCTTTAAAATCATACATAATGGCCCGCCTCAGAGAATCCTGCCCCTCTGTTGCTCTAAAGATCAACTGCCCAACTGTTGATCTAAAGAGGCTTTGTTCAGAACCTTGTCCATCTGGAGATGTCAGGAAGGAAAAAATTAACACATCCCCTGCCTGAGGCTTGCCACCCTTGGATATACTTGCAAGATTAATAGACTTTTCACTTTGTTTCCTGATCCACAAAAGAACCTGGCATCCAGACCCCATAAAATGGATATTTTGAGACATTAGTCTGTATCTTCTCAGTCACCGAACTGCGTCTGATTCATTGGCCTGTAATTCATTCTCTCCAATTCATGCATCTAGCAGAGCAAGCTTAGACTCGGTAACAATTTGAGTAATTCATGTCTACACTATGGAGGCATGACTGAATGGAATTCTCATACACCAGAGTACTGAGACCAGACTACGAGTGTCTGTTGTTTATTGTTCTCATCCTGGAAGAAACAGCTGCTACTCTTATTACTAGAAATGTATTAGAATCCTCCTAAGTCCATGGTTGGGCAACATCTATATAGTGTGAGAGATATGAGCATATAAAGTGCAGGCAGACTTTTCTAGATTTAAATGCCAGACTCCCCAGTTTGTACTATGAAACCCTAAACATCTGTGTGACATAGGCATGGCACCACTGCACGCATCACTGTATCGTGATATCCTTGGAAGGCAACTTTATATGTAATCTTATTACAGTGCCTAAAGTGATAATCACTCAAAAATGTTATTATTGCTTATTGTTATCTTTTATTAACTTGCCTTTAAGAACACGGAGAAGGCAATGGCAACCCACTCCAGTACTCTGGCCTGGAAAATCCCACGGACAGAGGAGCCTGGTGGGCTGGCATCTCTGGGGTCGCACAGAGTCAGACACGACTGAAGCAAGTTAGCAGCAGCAGCTTAAGAACACAAAACATATTAAATCCCCTTTTCCCCAGAAAACGTAGAAGCTTATGCTTTAAATTGGAATATTAAACATGCATACAAATTATTATGCTACAAATAAAAAGTGATGATTGTGGTCAGAAAATTACAAGTCAGTTGTTATTAGCATTTAGAATGATTTCAGTGTTGTCTTCATTAATAGTATAACAGATATATGTTGAAGGAGGAACCAGAACAGGCTCCATCTTGAAAGCAGGACTCCATCTTGGGCCGGACTGTGGACTGTGAGCTGTATGCTCTATGGAACCAACAAACCAACTGGAAAACCAGGCTCCCAGAAGGAAGAGCCCCAGGGCTATCCATTGCCTAAAAGAATACACTAATTATCTGTGTAACCGAATAGAATCATGCGTTCTATTATGCTTATTTGAGTATGACCACAGGCCTATTGATAATTGTCCAGTGTTAACTATCTAGGCTTAAGACATATGAATCACGGGTTAACTTTGATTTTATCTTTCTTTTTCCTTTGCTCAGACTAGTTTCAGGGAACCTACACTTAGGGTATATAAGATTTTCACAAAAAGTGGCTGGGTCCTTGGCTAAGAGGAGACTCTGCCCTGGGCCTGCTGGTGTAATAAACGGCGGTCCGCTATCTGCATTGTCCTCCTGAGTGAGTTTGTTACCCGGAACGTGTGGCCACAACAATATGTGTGTGCATATACGTATTATGTGGGCTCCCTTGTGGCTCAGCTGGTAAAGAATCCGCCTGCAACGCAGGAGACCCGGATTCGATCCCTGGGTTGGGAAGATCCCCTGGAGAAGGGAAAGGCTACCCACTCCAGTATTTTGGCCTGGAGAATTAATGGACTGTATAGTCCATGGGGTCACAGAGTCAGACCCAACCGAGGGACTGTCACTTTAACTTTCATGTATATATATATGTGTGTCTGTGTCTGTGTGTGTGTGTTATTTGCCTGACATATATACGACTGCTGAGCATATATTATATGTCAGGCTAAATCTAATACATTACTCACAAAAATCCCCATATAGACATTATTACTATCATCTTTTAAAAATAAGAAAAAAAGACACATCTGAGAAGTTAAGTAACTTCCAAAGAACACACAGCAGGTACATGTGAAAAATCAGGCTATAGAAATCCTATGTATGACATTCAGACTTTATGATCTTTTCCTAGGAAGGGTGTTCATATACACTACAGCACAACTGGTATTTGGTAGAAGGGGATCACAGTAAGACTGCTTGTGTTGTCACGCGAGTGTGTGTTCCTCGATTCTTTGTCTCGTCACGACAAAGATTTGGAGTGATGGACATTAAAGCCCCCTCGGCGTGTCACAGCTCTCAGGTCTTGGATAGACCGTTTTATAGCTCTTAGACAAATCAGTGTTACCGCTCAGTGTTACAGCTCTATTTTATTTAGAACATAGCAGGAAAATCCATCTTCGAGGCATGAGGGCACGTGGATCTAAAGACGCAGGAGAAGGGCGCCCCAGCGCGCGGGGGAGAGAGGGAGCTGGCTCTGGCTCCTCTATTTACATGTTTCTCTCTCCCTGGGCCTGTCCTATGTAAATTGGGCCAGCCTGGAGTGTTGTTTGTTTTACCTGAGGTCCTCACTCCGGTCCTCAGACCTTCTTTTGTTTAATTTTCGCGGGCTTTTCTCTTCCTTGTCTGTAGCCACCGCCATTTTGGACTCCTTTTCCCTGTTCTACCTACCTAACAGTCTCAAAAAGTGACCCATGGGAAATCTGTTTCTTCAACATGGCAATATTTTTTCAAATATTTGTAATATGCTGTGTAACACTTTCATAGGAATTTACTTACAGATGATTTTGAAACTAAGTTTAGATTTAACAAATCCAATGTTTTCCCAACTTTATTTAATTCTGGACCTACTTTTAAAGGAACTCCTGTAAAGTTATATAGCACAGGTTTGAGAATATATGTAGCTTTTCATTCAAAATTCTCCTGCGTTCCTCAGATTCATCTTGATATTTCATCTAATGAAAGTCAAAAAGTAAATATGAAAAGCAGCCGGAGAAGAAAGCTAACCATCATTTTGGTAAGAGCTTCAGTGAGACTGAACGCAGATTTCTCAGCATCAGCAACCAATTCAGGGTTGAGCGGAATGATCCAACTGCCTGTAGATCTATCCTGACAGAAAAACTAAAGGAGGTTCTAGGAAAAAGTTCCAAAATGAAAAATAGAGAAAATTAGAAATATTACTGGAAAAACTATGTCAATAACACAAATAAATATATTGTGTTTTAAATATTGTTTAAAAGTCTCCTAAAGTTTGAATTGTATGTAAAGTTAAAATATTTGACAATAAGAGCAAAAAGGGGTGGGAATCAATCAGAATTAAACTGCTATATAGTTCTTTCATAATGACAAAAAATAAATATTAAGGTACAACTTAATAAGTGAAGGATGAAAGTTGCAATAATAGGTGACCAAAAAAGAAAAATTAAGTACTTAGTCTGAGATAACTCTAATCCAAAGGAAAGGAAAAGATGAAATAAAAAACTGGTGTGTCGAATAGAAAACAAGAGGAAAGTTTCAACCCTCTTGTCAAAGTCCAACAATTTCCCTTTTAAACTGAAATATATTGAAATGAATATCTTATATTTAGGCATCAAACATGTGATAATACAAAACACTTCTTTTCTAACTGTTAAAAAAACAACATGATGGCTTAAATATGGTAAACAATGGTCAATATTTTCTAAAGCTACCCCAAATTGCTATCCCAATTCCTTTTCTACTAACTTTTTTCTACTCAAGTCACAGCACCATAACAACCAACAACCCTAAAGATGAGGTTGGATGAAACCTTAATAGGAGAGGCAGGTTATAGCTTCCCCTCTGCATGGTCCTAAATTACCTCTTTTAAACAGAGGGAATATTGACATACTATATCAGTTTCAGATGTATAGTGTAATGATTTGATATTTGTATGTATTGCAAAATGATCATCATCATAATAAGTCTAGGTAACATCCATTCTGATACATAGTTACAGTTTTTTCCCCTTCTGATGAGGATTTTTAAGATCTGCTCACTTAAAAACTTTCAAATATGCAATAAAGGAGTGTGAACTATAGTCAGTATGCTGTACGTTATATGGCCCATGATTTGTTTACTTTATAACCACAAGTTTATACCTTCTGAATTATCTTATCTAATTAATTTGAATACACCACTTGGACTATAAGTGGATTCCTTGGCCCTACACATTAAACCTCAAAAGACCTCACTTCTAGATTTCTCATTTCAGAGGGGAACAAAAGTGAAATCCTTCACTATCCTTAGCCTCACTTTCTGTATTTTTTAATGAAATTAGTGATTCCCACCCCTGATGTTTCATACAGTGGTTTGGAGATGAAATAAGATGGAGGATGTGAAATGCTTAGTAAATCACTCAGTCCACATGAAAAATTCCTCTTGTTATCAGAGAGTGCTATCCAAGGTCATTCTGACTAACGGATTGCAGCAATGTCACTGTGAAGGAAAAGGCCTCCAGCACTGAGACCCGCTTGTGATAAAATAAAATCAAGTGAACGAGGTGCCCGGGGCACCAGGTTAATCTCACTCTAGTGGACTGAATAAAGTCCAGTTGGGACTGAAGGGGTTTCCATAGTAGCTCAGAAGGTAAAGCGTCCACCTGCAATGCAGGAGACCCGGGTTCGACCTCTGGGTCGGGAAGATCCCCTTGAGAAGGAAATGGGAGTCCGCTCCAATATTCTTGCCTGGAGAATTCCAGGGACAGAGGATCTTGATGGGCTAAAGTCCCTGGGGTGCCAAAGAGTTGGATATGACTGAGGAACTTACACTCAGTCATAACACACACACACACACTGGGAACTTAACGGTCTGACAACAAATATCTTGAAGGGGATTACTCTGACGTGAAGCTCTCAGGAACAAGCTCTCCTGTGATCCATCCACAGGTCCAGGTCTCATGTGCTGAATATTTTAATTACAACCTTGCCTGTGGAGACCAAGTCCTTAGGGAACTCACTAAGGAAAGTCATGGGTGTTTGAGTTGCTATTTCTTCTCCAGCATACCCATCTGTTCTCAAAAATAAAGAAAAAGAGGCTGTTAACAATCTTGGAGAAGGCAATGGCACCCCACTCCAGTACTCTTGCCTGGAAACTCCCATGGACGGAGGAGCCTGGTAGGCTGCAGTCCGTGGGGTCGCTGAGTCAGACACAACTGAGCGACTTCACTTTCACTTTTCACTGTCATGCATTGGAGAAGGAAATTGCAACCCACTCCAGTGTTCTTGCCTGGAGAATCCCAGGGATGGCAGAGCCCAATGGGCTGCCATCTGTGGGGTCGCACAGAGTCGGACACGACTGAAGCGACTTAGCAGCAACAATCTTGGAGGGTGTCCCTGGTGGGTGGGTCAACTGGAAAAGAATCCACCTATAGTGCAGGAGACCTGGGCTCAATCCCTGGGTTGGGAAGACCCCCTGGAGAAGGGAAAGGCTACCCATTCCAGTATTCTGGCCTGGAGAAGTAATGGACTGTGCAGTCCATGGTGTTGCAGAGTTGGACACAACTGAACAACACTCTTGGAAGCTGCTGAAGTGGACATCGGAGCAAGAAGGAAAGCACAGCGGGAGCATCAAACCACAAAGCCTCAGACTTTACTCCCACAAATCCTGTGGGATTCTTCTTCTTTCCCATTGGAAAGTAAATATCTTTCTGTGTCTATTGTGCCCCTTGAATTTGGAAATCTTAGCCTGATTGAAGTAAAATCTAACAAATGGCAAGTATTCCAGTTTTATTCCAACCCAATGAGAATCTGCTTCCCTTTTATGCATATTTCATACCTTTAGATGAAACTGTATTTCTCAGTTTCCTTACAGTCATATAAAGGTCAAGTGCTTTTCCAAGTAATTCATTTCTAAGTGGTAAAGAGAGACCACACCTTCTCATTCTTACACTTAGTAATACTGACATCTTCTACAAGTGATTCTAAAGGTTTCTGAAAGTGAAAAAGTGAAACGAGACAGTGTCATAAAAATGCATGGTGGTTAATAGCCATACATTCCTATCACATTTCCAAGGAAATTCTTTATGTGTAGGAAGAAAGCTTTTATAGCAAGCATGTATATGATCTCTGCCTCAGTCCAAAAAGTTAGTACAATTAGAATTTTATCAATCTGTTTTTAATGGAGCCTAAAATATATAACTAAAATAAACAGATGGGAGGGAGGACTGGCTTACCGCAAGCCATGGGGTCATAGAGTTGGGCACGACTGACTGACTGAACTGAACTGAAAATATACAGCAACCAAGCAAGTAGTGAGAAATAATTCCATATATTCCCATTCAAATGCAAAGTATAATGGGAAAATTATATCCTATTCTGATCTCTGATGAGCTTGTTAAGTTTCTTCTAAATAATGATGCTTACTTTTATTATTTCCACCTTCATTGAAATATTATTATATAACATTGTATAAATTTGATATACACCAAACTGATATATATATATATATATATATATATAGCCTTTCCCAGGTGGCATTAGTGGTAGAAAATCTGCCTGCCAATGCAGGAGATGAAAGAAACATTAGTTTGATCCCTGTTGGGAAGATCCCCTGGATAAGGGTATGGCAACCCTCTCCAGTACTCTTGCCTGGGAAATCCCATGGACAGAGGAGCCTGGTAGGCTACAGTCCATAAGGTCACAAATTCGGACGTGACTGCAGCAACTTAGCACACACCCAAGCATAGCTCAAACATTGTTCTGCCAGAAGGAATCACGATTAGCTTCAGACTGGGGTTGGGAGCCTCGTTAGGCATTACTGACAAAATGGAGGCACGGCCCCAGCCCCCCGTTCCTCATCTCGCAGGCATGGCCCCAGGATGAAGGAGTTAGGCCTTGTGATTCTGACTTATTCTTTCCTTTCTTCCATTGAGTTGCCTGGAAAGAATGTTAAGGTGCTTGAGAGAAGCATGAGAAAGCACAAAGCCTTCTACAGTTGTGCCCAGAAAATAATCTATAAAATAACCATTGACATTTGTTCAAGGATCTTTACAAAGATCTTTACAAAGTCCCAGGATGAGCAAGTAGGCTGCAGCTTGAGGCCATGGAAAGGATTATTATCTGAGACTTGTTTGTGAGGGGAATGTTTACGGCAAAGGAAGCTTGCTGAGTGTAGGGTTTAGGATTAATTAAGAATAGCTAGAAGCCTTTTTAGGAGATAATGATCTTAAGATGCTAGGGGCAAACAGGATTTAGAAAGATAAGAAATAAATTGGGGAATGTAGCATGAGTTACAATGTAATCACAAGTTAAGTACAGTAAACCTGGGCGGGGGAAATGAAAAAACGTCAAACCTCTGACCTAATGCTTTTGTATAAAAGCATTTTGTATAAATGCTTTTGTATAAAAGAGAACCTGAAGCTTGAAATAAACATGTAGTCCCATACTATGAGTCAGAGGCTACATCATCATCGCCGACACCATCCATCTCTTCAGGTTGAATCCCTGGCTGCTGGAGCTGGACTCCGGCAGACTGGAAAAATTTTTCCCACTAATTTGAGAGAAGAAATCAAGATGTCAGGGTAAGAGAGTGTGGAATTCACCTGCCATCACAAACAAAAATACCTGTAAATGGGAACGAAATCCAAAAAGGAGGGGCTGTAAGTGTATGTGTAGCTGATTCACCTCGCTGAACAGCGGAAACTCAGACCACAGTGCACAGCAAGTGTGGCCGCGGGCAGGCTCAGTCAGGTGCAAGCTCTGTGACCCCGCGGGCTGTAGCCCCCCTGGCTCCTCCCTCCATGGGATTCTCCAGGCAAGAGTGCTGGAGTGGGTTGCCATTTCCTGCTCCAGGGGGTCCTCCTGATCCAGGGATTGAACCTGAGTCTCTGTGTCTCCTGCATTGGCAAGTGTGTTCTTCACCAGCTGAGCCACCGGGGAAGCCCAAAGCAAGTATTCTCCAATTAAAAACAAACTTTCACGTGGAGCAACACTCACCAAAAACCAAATGGGGCCTGGCAGAAAGACTTTGAAGAACCAAAGTCTTTTTGTAAGAAAGTTCTATATGGAATCAGGTTGGAAAGGAAGAGACACAAACAGGTTGGGACCTGTGCCCCTGGAAAGGGCCACAGAAGAGGGGATTACAGGGCAGAGATCCTCCCTGGAGAGTAAGTGGTTGGAGTTGCAAGTTAGGTACCCCAGCCTGGGGGTCTGACACCAGGAAGATGAGTCCTGTCCACTCTTTAGAAAAACTGAACTAAAAGGAGGCCTGTAAGACCACATATTAAAATTTTAAATTAACCTGGAAGGCTTTCAGATTTTTGCTGTTGAGTATTATGTTGGTGTGAGTTTGCCATAAAATGGCCTTTGCACATTGAGATATGTTCCCTGTATACCCACTTTAATGATAATTTTATATCATGAATGGACTATGGATTTTGTCAAATGCTTTTTTGACATTGCTATACTACCCAAAGCGGAGAAGGCAATAGCAAGCCACTCCAGTACTCTTGCCTAGAAAATCCCATGGATGGAGGAGCCTGGTAGGCTGCAGTCCATGGGGTCGCTAGAAGTCGGATGCGACTGAGCGACTTCACTTTCACTTTTCGCTTTCACACAATGGAGAAGGAAATGGCAACCCACTCCAGTGTTCTTGCCTGGAGAATCCCAGGGACAGGGGAGCCTGTTGGGCTCCTGTCTATGGGGTCGCACAGAGTCGGACACGACTGGAGCGACTTAGCAGCAGCAGCAGCAGCATGATACCATCTGGATCACATATGGAGCATCTTCTATGCTTTGCTCTGTATTACAGATGTTCAGTTCAGTTCAGTCGCTCAGTTGTATCCGACTCTTTGCGACCCCAAGGACTGTAGCATGCCAGGCTTCCCCGTCCATCACCAGCTCCCAGGGCTTGCTCAGACTCGTGTCCATGGAGTCGGTGATCCGACCATCTCATCCTCTGTTGTGGCTGCTGCTGCTAAGTTGCTTCAGTCGTGTCCTACTCTGTGCGACCCCATAGACGGCAGCCCATCCCTGGGATTCTCCAGGCAAGAACACTGGAGTGGGTTGCCATTTCCTTCTCCAATGCATGAAAATGAAAAGCGAAAGTGAAGTCNTGAAATAAATAAATCTTATTTGATCATAATGTTAAATCTTTAGATTTCTTTAAAAGATATCTTCATAATTGTTGTCATAGCACAGAATGATTTGTAGTGTTCTGACATCTAAAAATTGAGACATAGTCTAGGTTATTCATAGAGATTGACAAGGACCAATCAGGCCAACTTCTACTTTGAACTTAAATGCCAGTCTCTAAGTAGGCTGTAAACAGGAAGGAAGGGAAACAAAATGTGTCCTAGGCTGAATATCTGATGACAGAGTTGTCTTGTTTTAAAATCAAATGTTATTTTTATTTTCATAAATTAAATATGCCTATATTATTATTTCTCATGTCTTATACTCTGGTCTAATTTTTTAATTAAAATTTTCATGAAAGTGAAAGTGTTAGCCCCTCAGTCACGTCCGACTCTTTGCGACTCCATAGACTGTACCTCACCAGCCTCCTCTGTGCATGGGATTCTCCAGCAAGAAACAGGAGTGGGTAGCCATTTCCTTCTCCAGGGGATTTACCTGACCCAGGGGTCAAACCCAGGTCTCTTGCATTGCAGGCAGATTCTTTTCCATCTGAGCCACCAATGAAGCCCTCAAATTGTTATATGAAAATGTACATTCTGGATAATGAGCTGATAAATATGAAAATTGAGCAAATTAAAGATGACCATATAATTATGCTTATTATCATTGAAACAAGAAAAAAAAGAAAACAAAACATTAAGCAATAAAACTATAGCCAGGATATTTGGCACCAAGTTTATATTTAATAATGCATCATCAGATACCAGAATCATTGTCTGAGCCCCCAGGGAAGCCCTTTATTACATTATATAATATATATTACAAATATATTCTAATAGCCTAATCTCATTTATACTGAACTCATTTTTTGTCCATTCTTGAATGTGTGATTTACACGAGGGTTCCATAGATGACGTTTCTTTGAATGAAATGAGAGTGGGGCTGATCGTGTGAAATAATGAAATTATTTAATAAAAATAAAGAGAAATTTTATATAAGATGTCTGAGTTCAAGGTTGATACTACCTAAACTATTCTTCTTGAGATATCATATTTGTAAGCCATTTGCATCACACACTTAATAAAGGAATTGAGAAAGTACATCAATAATTTTATAAAGCTGTTGGTCTAGCAAGTCAATGTTTTCCCTAGCTTGACTGGTACATGCGAAATGTGTTTCTATTTAATTAAAATTTGAATTTTAGAGAGGACTTTGCCTTCCCCACAGCCTTTTCTAACGCCCTCTTGACCTCTTTGTTCCTCAGGCTATAGATCAGCGGATTCAGCATGGGGATGACTATGGCGTAGAACACAGACGCCAGTTTGTCTGTGCTCATGGAATGGCGGGAACCGGGCTGAAAGTACATGAAAGAAGCTGTCCCATAAAAGATGGAGACAGCGGTGAGGTGGGACGCACAGGTGGAAAAGGCCTTCTGATGTCCTTCAGATGAGCGCATCCTCAGAATGGTGACAAAGATAAACAGATAGGAGACCAGGATGACCAGGTTGGAAGAGAGGACATTGAAGCCAACCAGAAGAAATAACACCGTCTCGCTTCTGCTGCTGTCTGAGCATGCGAGAGCCAGGACAGGAGTGCCATCACAGAAAAAGTGATCAATCACCCTGGATCTGCAGAAAGGGAGACTGAATATGTTCCAAGTGTGCACAGAGGCCTCCAGAAAGCTAAGCACATAGGACCCTATGACCATCCAGGCACACACCCTTGGTGTCATGATGTTGGTGTAATGGAGTGGCTTGCACACTGCTGCATGACGGTCATAGGCCATTGAGGCCAAGAGAAAACTTTCCATAATGAGAAAGACAGCAAAGAAGAAAAGTTGAGTGGCACAAGCATTGTAGGAAATGGCCTTGTCTCCCGTGAGGAAGCCAGCCATCACTTTGGGAGTGACGGCTGTGGAGTAAGCAAAGTCCACCAGGGAGAGGTGGCTGAGGAAGACGTACATGGGAGTGTGGAGACGAGAGTCCAGCAGGATCAGCGTGATCACCCCCAGGTTCCCAGCCAGAGTGAGGAGGTAGATGAGCGTGAACACTAGAAAGAGTGGGATCTGCAGTTGTGGGTCATCAGTTATCCCGGCAAGAGTGAACTCAGTCACGACCGTACTGTTCTCCATGGAGAGCATTTGTTTAGTATGTGAATGGCCTATAGCAGTGAGAAAAGAGGAGCTTGTTAGCAGCATCGTTAGAGCTATCATTATGTCCAGTAAATACCTTGTATCAGAATTCTTTGAATTTCACATGGGTGTAACAACAAACTGCAATTTTTAAATATTGGTGAAAAATAGAGTGTTCTGGCTTAAAGGATTTTGGAGATAATACAACCCTATCTTCTATCTTAATTATCTATTCTTCTAGTTAAATTACCAAAATTAAAGTTCATAGACAAAAGGCAACTTATGGAAAATCACAGTATTTGTTATTAAATTAGATGTGTTAGCATCACAATTCAGATTTTTAAACATTGACAGGCTATTCATGAAATAATATAGGTCCCTGTAAATTACTTCATGTCATTTCAATTACTGCTATTGTATCGAGCAGTATTATACTCTACTAAATCATAGTTTAGAATATTGTATTCTAGGCTTTCATTTTCTCAAAAGATAATGGGATACATAGATTATGTCATTTCATACAGTGGGATACTGTAGTAAATCCTGTACAAGGAATAAAGACATGTAGAGAGTAAAGTTAAAAGTGTGAGTTCAGAATAGAGATATCTGGATGCACATTCCTACTCCATCCTGTACTAAATGATGGCTTTGGGTATTACTTGATATCATTTGTCCATCCATTGTCCCTTGAACTCGCTGTCAAACTGGAGAGATGATACAAGCTGGCACTGTAGAATGTTATAAATTAAGGTTAGGACAGAGTTAGTGGTCTCTGCATTGACTTGAGAAGTGGATTAGAGGAATTCCAGATAACTAGAAAATCAAATGTCCTGCATCCTCATGCATTCCATTTGCTTCTGCCCCAAATTTCTTCCACTGTCATATCCCATTTATGTCTTCTTCCAACTTTTCATACAATATTCCTTGTCTACTTAGATATAGGACACTACAGCTATACCAAGTAAGAATTCACTTTTTTTTCTGAATGACATTATGTATTGACTAGGGTGTCTTAGCCTCATTTTATCCATCTGTAAAATGGATACAACAATATTGCCTGGCACTTAACAGCATACAGTCAATGAAGACATTCTTACTGTTAGAAGGTAGTGACACAATCTTTCTAAGGACTCAAAATGTAGACAAGGTTAAGGAAAACGTACATGTGAGAATGAGGTCTAGTACACTATGATTTCACCAATTTCATTTTTCTTTGCATTAATCTCATAATCTATGTAACAGAAGCTGATGGCTTGGAGCAGGCAGGTAGTGAAAGAGAAAATGAAAAAGTACCCAGTTCTAGATATATTTCAAAATAGAGTTGGCTGGGTTTCATAATGCATTGAATGTAAGACATTAGAGAAAGGGGAAACAAGGATGTCTCCATTTTTTGTATAGCAACAGAGGGAATGGTGAGGAAGAAAATGATGTTCTGGAAAGAATAAGAAAGATGATTTCAGATCTGTCATGGTGAATTTGAGATTCCTTTTGGTTTAGAAGGGTTGCATAAACAATTGGACCCTCTGAATCAGGTTTTATTAATTTGAAATATTTTAGCAATTGGCTAATGGTTGAAACTTCACATATTATATTAAGTGCTTCCCTAGTAGCTCAGCTGGTAAAGAATCTGCCTGCAGTACAGGAGACCCTGGTTTGATTCCTGCACTGCGAAGATCCGGTGGAGAAGGGACAGGCTCCCCACTCCAATCTTCCTGGGCTTCCCTTGTGGCTCAGCTGGTAAAGAATCTGCCTGCAATTTGGGAGACCTGGGTTCGATCCCTGGATTGGGAAGATCCCCTGGAGAAGGGAAAGTCTACCCACTCCAGTATTCTGGCCTGGAGAAATCCATGGACTCTATAGGCCCTGGGGTCACAAAGAGTCGGACACAACCGAGCGACTAACTGTTGAACTGTTCCTAAAACTATCATATTAAACCCATAAAACTAGAAAAGGCCACTAAAAGCTAAATGAAGAAGTTTGGGGAAAAAATCAGAGTATGACGATGCTGTAAAGTCAGACCATGGAGCATGCAGCCCTAAGAAGAAAGGGGAGAGAGAACGTCACCACTGAGGCGGCCTCTAGGGAAGCCCTGTCCCGGGACAGACTTCAGCTGGACAGTGGGTCAAGGGACTTCCAGAGGAGCGCTTCTGGCTACGCTGGTGACCGGCTGTCAGTCCCAGAAGGAAGAGGAGAATGATTTCCGGAGTTGGGCAGGAGTGGCTGCGGGCTTAGAAACAGGGGTATCAAGAGATGTGGACTTTATCCAACAGCCGCTGAGGGCGGGCCTGCGACTGCTCGTCTTCATGGTGAGTGACAGGCCAGAAGAGAGGCTAACGCGAGCCGTCCTCAGGCTCGAGGCAGAGGGTGGCAGCCGGGCCGTGGGCTTGGAGGGCGGAGGTCTTGGCGGAAAACCAGGGCCCCGCTCCCCGCTTACCCCTGCTGGTGTGGCAGGGGGCCGTGGGCGGCACGGTTGTCCAGGGGAGGCCCCGTCCTGGTTCTCACTTACGCTGATCCATACGCGTCTCATTTGCCCCTAAATCTAGCGAGGGGGGCTGAAGCGTGCTGAAAGCGTTTCATTTTATTTTTTTCCATCTTTCTTCTCAACAAACTCAAGGAGCTTCCTAAGTCAGCACTTCGCTGCAGGGGAGAAAGGAGTAGCTGCAAACACGGCCTGGTGTTCTCAAGAAGCGGCGCTGCGCCGGAAGCGCGGGATCCGGGCCCGAAAGCGGCGTCGGCCGCGCAGCAGCAGCCGCGGGACCGCGGGCCGGCGGCCTCCCGCCCGAGCAGACGAGGAGCAGGGCCCCGGGGCCCCGGCCGCTGGCGCGTTCCCGGGCCCCGCCGCCCGGTGCTGGCAGAGGGTGGCGCCCGAGCGCGCGGCGGGGGCTGCTTCCTGTGTCTTCCCGCCAATGCCAAGCTGGTGGCATCAGCTGGGAACCAGCGCGGGGCACAGTTCAGGTGCAGGGACAGCGTGGATCAGCCGGGAGACCTTGGGCAGATGAAGCCGGCTGTGGGGCAGCGTCGGCGTGGCCAGGCCGCCGGGGGAAGGCCGGTGTGCGGCTTCACCCTGCTGCCCGAGGACCAGCTGCCCACGCTCCTCGGCGTCCGCCCGAGCTGCTTCAGGACCTCGGCCAGAGCCCTGTGGCCGGCCCGCGGCGCCGGAGCGCCCTGCAGCGGGGGCCTGACCGGGAGACGGAGCGGCAGTCCAGGCGGTCCCGGGACGCTCCGCCGGGCATTGGAGAGGCGCGTGGCTTCCTGCCGAAGCAGCGAGTCCAGAGCTGACCTCGGGACCAGAGGGACGCGGTTGACCCGGGCGTTAGAGACAGCTCCTCCGAGGTTACCCCCGCAGGCCAGATCCTCTTGGCGCTGAAGGAGAACCCTGCCTGAGCGCTGAGTTTGTCTGGTCAGCATGTGGAGGTGGGCAAGCACCAGGGACCCCGACCTTTCCAGGGAGACACTTGTATCGGAGTTTTTTCACCTCTGCAGACCCTGAAACGTAGCTGCCAATTTGCCTATTATTATACGCAAAGCTTCCCTTGTAGCTCAGTTGGTAAACAATCTGCCTGCAACGCAGGAGCCACAGGTTCGATCCCTGGGTCAGGAAGATCCCCTGGAGAAGGACATGGCAACCCACTCCAGTAGTCTTGCCTGGAGAATCCCATGGACGGTAGCCTGTCAGGCTCTTCTGTCCGCGAGGTCGCAAGAGTTTGACATGACTAAGCAACTAAACCACTGCTGATAAGATAGAACTATAAAAGGTCTTTAAATCATGTATTGGCCTTTCAGCAATCTCTTTGAAAGATTTTTTTTGGATTGATCGCCACATATTGGGTGTTCAGGACACAATTAAAAATTGAACAAGATACTCTGTGCCCTTGTGAAAGTGAAAGTGAAGTCGTGTCCGACTCTTTGCGACCCCATGGACTGTAGCTTACCAGGCTCCCCTATCCATGGGATTCTCCAGGCAAGAATACTGCAGTGGGTTGCCATTTCCTTCCCCAGGGGATCTTCCCGACCCAGGGATCGAACCCAGGTCTCCCACATTCCAGGCAGACGCTTTAACCTCTGAGCCCCCAGGATAGCCCAGGTGCCCTTAGTACAATTCAAATTTGTTCTTCAGAGGATAACATGAGTGTCAAAGTTTCCATGAAGTCTTCAAAAACTCCTCTGTAGACACTACCTTTCTGTTATAACTTATGGAGCACCATTGATCACTGTGTTACTTGTAATAATTTGTTTCATCTTAATTTAAGATGCATCTCTCATATGTATCATCAGTACTCTATAAGCAGATGCACAAACTTAAATAATGAATTAAACGATGATAGTTAGCAACTACTGAGTACTTTCAATTTTCAAGGCACCGGAAATGTACACGCATACTATACCTCCATTGATTTATCACCCGACCCTGTGACGTATTATCTATCCCCATTTCACATATGGGGAAACTGAAGCTTGCTCACAAGGAGTTATGCAAAGAAGTCCATAAATCTAGCAAGTAGCAGAGCTGGTATTTGAAGTCATGTCATTTTGAATTTAGTCATGTCATTTGGATCACTGAGAAATATTCTCCTAATATTTGATATATAGTTGCTCTACCCCAGCTGGGGCACAAAATATGTTATTCATTATACTGGCCTATTCGTGAATGACCAATTTATTTAGGGAGTTATTCACAAGTAATGTGGAGAAATAAAAAGCATGGGTATTGAAATTAAATATACAATTAGCTACTGGGAACTTAACTAATATACTATCTTTCTGAATCCAAGTTGAATGACAAAAACTATATGAACACATATTTACAATAAATTTCCTCTCCCCCCTCTACCAGGAAAGAAAAAAAGGAAAGACTACTTCTACATTTAAAAGTTATATAGATTTTCAATAACACCAATGAATAACCCACATAAAGTGCTGGAATTTGATCAGCAATTCATCCAACATTCATTCTCTCTCCAACCTAAGTCCTTACAGTGAATCAGGCTGTGTGTTTTTCTAAGGTCTACAATGATGTAAAAAGCATATTCCCTGATCAGAAAGTATAGAAGTACAAGAGTAATATATAAAGTGCTGATTATTTGGGAAATTCTTATTCTTTATTCCCAAGCAGAGAGCATTATTTTTGTCTTGGGCCAGTGGGATGGTACCATGGTCTCATTTACACTATGGTTCACCAGTCAACATCAGTTCAGTTCAGTCGCTCAGTCGTGTCCGACTCTTTGCGACCCCATGAATCGCAGCACACCAGGCCTCCCTGTTCATCACCATCTCTCGGAGTTCACTCAGACTCATGTCCATCGAGTCCATGATGCCATCCAGCCATCTCATCCTCTGTCGTCCCCTTCTCCTCCTGCCCCCAATCCCTCCCAGCATCAGAGTCTTTTCCAATGAGTCAACTCTTCGCATGAGGTGGCCAAAGTACTGGAGTTTCAGCTTTAGCATCA